>WAAF01011879.1:4573-26382 GCA_013400475.1 Tricholaema leucomelas
CCAACCCCTGACATCCTGTGAGCCTGTGAACAGATTGCCTTGTTCTTTAGCTTCCCCTGCACATTACATTTCTCTGGGAGAGACAGATCCCTGTTAAATGGTTTTGCTATTCACCTCTGCTCTGTTGGCTAGACTAGGGTGGGAAGTGTTCCAGAAAAGCAAGCCCTAGCTTGCAGCTCTGCCCTCTTCCAGCTGCCTTTCATTGCCCTCATTTCACATCAGGCCACACTGGTCACACCTCTACCCCTGTGCTAAGATTTCAGAGGAAGGAAAGCATGTCTTTGGCAGCCTCTGTCCCTTCACCTGCTGTTCCAGGTAGGGTTGTCTCCATGGCTTGGCAACGGAGGCAAGAAGTTGACCTCAAGATTTGCCAGTGACAGCAAAGCACAGCCTCACTGGCCTGCTACTACTCTGTGTGTTGGAGCTGATAACTTTGGGAGTCATTGCACAATTCAGGTGTTCCTTCAACTTTCACCTGAGACTGAAGGGGTTGGGATTTGGCTGAGGAGAGGTATCGTGGTAGCTAGGAATCCACACACGTGACTTAAATGTAGTTGTTAACAATTGTGCTGGTTCACTTTACTTACCTTTCTTTTGTTCTCTGTACTCAGAGTTTAAGGAAGGCTTATTTGAAATCCAAATGGAACAAACAAAAAGGGGATAGGCATGGCCTTGTAGTACCCTTCCAGTATCTCTGGAAGCAGCTCTGCTGTGGGGACAGGCTGCAAGAGTTGGGGCTCCTCAGCCTGGAGAAGAGAAGGATTCCAGGAGACCTTATAGTGGCCTTCCAGGATCTGAAGGGGGCCTACAAGAAGGCTGGGGAGGGACTGTTTACAAGGTCCTGTAATGATAGGATGAGGGTTAATGGAGTTAAACTGGAAGGGAGGAGATTTAAATTGGATGTTAGGAAGAAGTTCTTTGCAGTGAGGGTNCTTTGATGGAAGAATTTAAGTCCTTCAGAGAAGCATTATGTACTGACATGAAATGTTCTGAGTAAGCTGTGTTGTTCTGCACTTCTGTGATTGAAAATATGGCAGATAATTCACATCCTTAGCATACCCACAGTTGCAGTAAGTTATACTAGTTGGTGAGAGAAGTTGGTTTGCCTCCTTCAACTTGCTCTAGCTTTAAATACATACATATATGTATATTTATTTATAAGTATCTGTTTCTATTCCTAAAATGTAAATACAGATTTTAGCAGAGAGCTTGTAGAATCATAGAATCAACCAGGTTGGANCAATCAGTAAAAAGAAGTCTGTCAGAACACCAGTAGCCTGTCCTGCAGCAGGGAAGGGCTACACAACATAGAATCATAGAATGGTTTTGGTTGGAAAAACCTTGGAGGTCTTCAAGTCCAGCATTGACAGGAATGTCTGGAGATGGCACTTGTGGACATGGCAGGGGGTTGGAACTAGATGGTCTTTGAGGTCCCTTCCAACCTGACCTGCTCTATGATTCTCTGGTAGTTCTCACAAGAGAAACAATAAAAGTTAAGCTATAGCCAGAGGCACACTACTTGAAAAAGGAAGTGGCCTCCAGCCATTCCTGCTAAGGTTTTAGGCCAGCACAGGGAAANGACCACTGATGTTAAATATTCTCCTGTTTGTTGTCAGGAGCCAACTAAAATGTAGGCACTTTTCACAGAATCACATAATGTCAGGGGCTGGAAGATCTTGCAGAGATTCTCCCTTCAGCCTATCTCTGGTATCATGCAGAAAAGTGAACCTGCAAGTCGTGATGATGAGAGAACCTGCCTTGGTCCAGATTTGACAAGAGAATTTTGTGGGTTCTTATGACTCAATAGCTCTTGGGAGAGAGAAATTAGAGGGATTTCACTCTCCTGACATCATAGCTTTCTTTCCATGTTACTAGGGAGTAATAATGCACATTAGCCTGGAGAAAAGAAGACTGACAGGAGACTTAATAAGTGTTTATAAATAACTGAGGGCTGGTCAGGAACGGGGGGAGGGGCTCTGCTCACTGCTCCCTGGGACAGGACAAGGAGCAGTGGGTGGAAGCTGCAGCACAGGAGGTTCCAGCTCAACACAAGAAGAAACTTCTTTCCTGTAAGAGTCCCAGAGCACTGGCACAGGCTGCCCAGAGAGACTGTGGAGTCTCCTTCTCTGGAGACTGTCAAGGCCTGTCTGGATGTGTTCCTCTGTGCTCTGTGCTAGATTGTGTGGTCCTGCTCTGGCCAGGGGGGTTGGACTGGATGTTCTCCTTGGGTCCCTTCCAACCCCTGACATCCTGTGAGCCTGTGAACAGATTGCCTTGTTCTTTAGCTTCCCCTGCACATTACATTTCTCTGGGAGAGACAGATCCCTGTTAAATGGTTTTGCTATTCACCTCTGCTCTGTTGGCTAGACTAGGGTGGGAAGTGTTCCAGAAAAGCAAGCCCTAGCTTGCAGCTCTGCCCTCTTCCAGCTGCCTTTCATTGCCCTCATTTCACATCAGGCCACACTGGTCACACCTCTACCCCTGTGCTAAGATTTCAGAGGAAGGAAAGCATGTCTTTGGCAGCCTCTGTCCCTTCACCTGCTGTTCCAGGTAGGGTTGTCTCCATGGCTTGGCAACGGAGGCAAGAAGTTGACCTCAAGATTTGCCAGTGACAGCAAAGCACAGCCTCACTGGCCTGCTACTACTCTGTGTGTTGGAGCTGATAACTTTGGGAGTCATTGCACAATTCAGGTGTTCCTTCAACTTTCACCTGAGACTGAAGGGGTTGGGATTTGGCTGAGGAGAGGTATCGTGGTAGCTAGGAATCCACACACGTGACTTAAATGTAGTTGTTAACAATTGTGCTGGTTCACTTTACTTACCTTTCTTTTGTTCTCTGTACTCAGAGTTTAAGGAAGGCTTATTTGAAATCCAAATGGAACAAACAAAAAGGGGATAGGCATGGCCTTGTAGTACCCTTCCAGTATCTCTGGAAGCAGCTCTGCTGTGGGGACAGGCTGCAAGAGTTGGGGCTCCTCAGCCTGGAGAAGAGAAGGATTCCAGGAGACCTTATAGTGGCCTTCCAGGATCTGAAGGGGGCCTACAAGAAGGCTGGGGAGGGACTGTTTACAAGGTCCTGTAATGATAGGATGAGGGTTAATGGAGTTAAACTGGAAGGGAGGAGATTTAAATTGGATGTTAGGAAGAAGTTCTTTGCAGTGAGGGTGGTGAGACACTGGCACAGGTTGCCCAGGGAGGTTGTGGCTGCTCCCTCCCTGGAGGTGTTCAAGGCCAGGCTGGATGAGGCCTTGAGCGACCTGCTCTAGTGGGAGGTGTCCCCACTTATGGTGGGGGGTTGGAACTGGATGATCCTTGAGGTCCCTTCCAACCTAAACCGTTGTGTGATTCTGCAATCAGTAAAAAGAAGTCTGTCAGAACACCAGTAGCCTGTCCTGCAGCAGGGAAGGGCTACACAACATAGAATCATAGAATGGTTTTGGTTGGAAAAACCTTGGAGGTCTTCAAGTCCAGCATTGACAGGAATGTCTGGAGATGGCACTTGTGGACATGGCAGGGGGTTGGAACTAGATGGTCTTTGAGGTCCCTTCCAACCTGACCTGCTCTATGATTCTCTGGTAGTTCTCACAAGAGAAACAATAAAAGTTAAGCTATAGCCAGAGGCACACTACTTGAAAAAGGAAGTGGCCTCCAGCCATTCCTGCTAAGGTTTTAGGCCAGCACAGGGAAATGAAGCTGAGGGCTTGCAGGGCAGTGCCAGGCTGTCTGCCCCTCCAAATGCCAGAGAAAGCAGGAAGCTGAGTAGCGGTGTGATGTGGCATCACCCAGATGGGGTCAGTGGGACTGGACTTCTTTGTACAACTCCTGCCTGCAATGCCTGGCTCAAATTTGTGCTTGTTGCTGAAAGCATTTTCCACAGATCATAAATAACAGGTAGGTGTCTGCTCACAGATCTCTGTGCATTCTCTTCACCATCCATCCAAACTACTTAACCTTGACCTGAGGAGTATAGCTCGTTACTCCTTCATTCCAAAGAACCCCCTTTGATGGCTAATTGAGGCTGGGTTATGAATTCCATCATCTTACAATGAAGTACAGCAGCTCCAGTAGCTCTTAGGGGGGGAGGGGGAGGTGGGGAGACACACAGAGACACACAACCCTCCAACCAAACCCTGCACATAGCAGGAAGGATCACAGGATCACAGAAACATTCCAGTTGGAAAACCTCCCCAGGATCATCAAGTCCAACTGTTATCCCTACTCTACAAGGTTCACCCTTAAACCATATCCTCAAGCACCACATCCAAATGACTCCTAAACACATCCAGGGTTGGTGACTCAACCACCTCCCTGGACAGCCCAGAGAATCATAGAATCAGACAGGTTGGAAGAGACCTCCGAGACCATCCAGTCCAACCTAGCACCCAGCCCTGTCCATTCCAATGCCTGACCGCTCTTACTGGGATCAGTATTTTAAAGCAATCAGACCATGAATATTTTCTCAGTGACCTAAAGAGGAACCTGTATTTTTTGTGAGGACCAGGTCTTAGAATCATAGAATCAGTCAGGGTTGGAAGGGACTACAAGGAGCAGCCAGTTCCAACCCCCCTGCCATGGCCAGGGACACCCTACCCTAGATCATGCTGGCCGCAGCCTCATCCAGCCTGGCCTTAAACACCTCCAGCCATGGGGCCTCAACCACCTCCCTGGGCAACCCATTCCAGCCTCTCACCACTCCCATGCTGAACAACTTCCTCCTGATGTCCACTCTGAATCTCCTCACGTCCACTCTGACTCTTCCCACCTCCAGCTTTGCTCCACTCCCCCTAGTCCTGTCACTCCCTGAGAGCCTAAAAAGTCCCTCCCCAGCTTATGGAAACCATCCCTTTTTTACAAAAACACCCCCAAACCAAGCTATACTTTACCATCTGGTTTATAACCTTGGTTCACATTTGCCACTTGCACTATATTATTTGATTAAAATAGCTTGCAAAAGCTGCCTGTGGAGGGATTTGAAAATCCCATAGAGTGGTCCAAATATCACTACAGTGTCAAAACATCAGAGAGCAATTGTAAGAGTAACTAAAAATGATCTAGAAACACAGTAGCAGGGTGTTTTTGTGTGTGTTTGGATGATATTAATGAAGTGTGAAAGCTGGGATACTGGATAAGGAAAGACAGGAAGTCTAGAAAATAGAATCATAGAATCAACCAGGTTGGAAGAGACCTCCTAAATCATCCAGTCCAACCTAGCACCCAGCCCTGTCCAATCAACATAGAATCATAGAATCAAGCAGGTTGGAAGAGACCTTCAAGATATAAATGTTTTTTATACATAAATATAAAGATATAAATACATGTCCAGAGAAGGGCCACTGGGGTGCTCAGAGGGCTGGAGCAGCTCTGCTATGAGGACAGACTGAAAGAGTTGGGGCTGNTATAGATATATTCTATATTTTCCCAATAATTAAAGTGCAGATGGCAGAGGCTCTTTTATGGTTATTTTCCAGTGTAAAACTTGAAGTCACAGAGAAAGCCTACAACAGAAGAACAGGAGAAATTGTAGCCAGGGTGTTTATAAGGTTTGAGCTCTGAAAAACAGAGAAAAAGGAAAGCATGAGCAGGGGAGAGAAGAAATATAATAATGTTTTGAATTTGAATAAGATGTTAGCTAATAGCAATGGAAAGACACATCAATTCAGAGGGAAGGAAAGTGGCCAAAATTGCATTATGGCATATGAATCATAAAATAGCTAGAGAGCAGAATCTGTAGGGAGGCAGCAATAACAACAACAAAAGACTGGACACCTTATGATGACTGAACAAATTATCCATTCCCACAGTTTTTCTAGCAAGAAAATATAATTTATATCTTCCAGAACAGAATAACTGTGTGGAAACCGAGACTAAGGAGATCTTTAAATATGACTTTGACTTTATCAGCAGCCTTAACTGCATCTGTACACTGATAGGAACTCGCAGTGTGCTTCCCTTTCCCAGACCATCTATCATGTCAAAGGTGTCAGGTTAGTGTCAGTCTACCTTTAACACAAAAGTAGTCTAGTTACCTCTTTCTTGGCTTTCCCCTCAGAAGCTGGTCATGGAATCATGGAATCACAGAATCAGTCAGGGTTGGAAGGGACCATAAGGAGCAGCCAGTTCCAACCCCCCTGCCGTGGGCAGGGACACCCTACCCTAGAGCAGGCTGCACACAGCCTCATCCAGCCTGGCCTTAAACACCTCCAGCCATGGGACCTCAGCCACCTCCCTGGGCAACCCATGCCAGGCTCTCACCACTCTCATGCTGAATAACTTCCTCATCACATCCAGTCTAAATCTCCCCACATGCAGCTTTGCTCCATTCCCCTCAGTCCTGTCACTCCCTGAGAGCCTAAAAAGTCCCTCCCCAGCTTTTCTGTAGGCCCCCTTCAGATCCTGGAAAGCCACAAGCAGGTCCCCAGCCTTACAAAGTTTTGAGAAGCTGGCTGACCAGTAGGTGTCTGGTGGTTCTCTTTTCTTTTCTTAAGTGGCCCTTCTCTTGCTATTCAAGTAAGGTAGCAGTAGCTCAGTTTTGGCAGGGCTTTCCCATTCAGAGCCAGCTTGAATTGTCTCCACTTGCCCATGAAAAGGTTAAGTCCAGGGTGGGGGTTGATTCTTACCTGCACTATCTTTAATTTCGACTTTATTTCTCACTGCTATCCTGGGATGCATTATGAAGAGTGTGTCCAGCAGATCAAAGGAGGTTCTCCTCCCCCTCTGCTCTCATGAGACCTCACCTAGAATACTGCATCCAGTTCTATGCTGCCCAATTCAAGAGGGTCAGGGATCATAGAATCATAGAATTGTTTTGGTTGGAAAGTATCTCTAAGATCATTGAGTCCAACCATCAACCTATCACCACCATGGCCATAGAATCATAGAATCAGCCAGGTTGGAAGAGACCTCCAAGCTCATCCAGGCCAACCTAGCACCCAGCCCTGTCCAATCAACCAGACCATGGCACTAAGTGCCTCATCCAGGCTTTGCTTCAACACCTCCAGGGACGGTGACTCCACCACCTCCCTGGGCAGCCCATTCCAATGCCAATCACTCTCTCTGCCAACAACTTCCTCCTAACATCCAGCCTAGACCTCCACTGGCACAAGTTGAAACTGTGTCCCCACGTTCAGTTGCTGCTTGCCTGGCAGAAGAGACCAACCCCCGCTGGCTACAGCCTCCCTTCAGGTAGTCCATAAATATCTGAGGGCTGGGGTGTCAGGAAGGAAGGGACAGGGCTATCTTCAAACTAGCACACCTCTGCTCACTTGTGCCCTAGCATAGGAGAAGGGCCAAGGGATGGAAACTGCAGTACAAGAAGTTCCACCTCAGCATGGGGAAGAACTTCTTGACTAAAGCTGACAGAGCCCTGGCATAGGCTGCCCAGAAAGGTTGTGAAGTCTCCTTCTCTGAAGCCTTTCCAGCCCCGTCTGGATGTGTTCCTTTGCTACCTGCACTAGATTCTATGGTCCTGCTCTGGCAGAGGAGTCAGACTTGAAGCTCTCCAGAGGTCCCTCCCAACCCTTAACATTCTGTGATGTAAAAGATCTCACTTTTCTTTCCTAGGTTTTAGCATATGTCTGAGGGATGTTTTGGTGGTGCTTTTAAACCAGTTGGTTGCCCTAGTCTAGCTTGCCTTTTCATACTCCTCACCAAAGCTTTCAGTGCTTTATCCCTGTACACACAGCTTGTTTCAGTCAATCAGTTCTTTTTTTTTTCCCCCACTCTCATCTGCAGATTTCTCTGCTGACTCTCAGTGTCTTACTTGATGTAATTATTCATCCACTTATGTGTGGAGCCTTTCCCTGAAAGTTTGTTTCCTCCTTCTAGCAACAAATTCTATCTGCTTTTATAGCTTCCACACTCTTCATTTTCATGGTAAAATCACAAAGCAGTTCCCCCGCACCAGCAGCCACTGAAGAATTGAGGTTTTAATATTTCCAAGTCCACTGGCAAAAAGAATGGAAAGGTTTTTTACTGGAACTTTGAAAATGTAAATGAGACTGAAGGCAACAGAGACATATTTTTAGGTTTGGGGTTTTTTTTTAATCCAAGCCCTAGAGCTTACCTTTTTTTCTTCCAGGCATTTTATTTGAGGCTTTTTACTCACAAGGCTTTTAACCTGAGCACAAATTATTGTTCATAAAGCTAACTCAGGAACATGTGAACCCAAAAGTAGTTCTCCAAAACAGTCTGCAAGTGGTTACAGCAGAGTCTCAGGCAAGCTTATTTGAAGGGAGTTACATTAAGCCAGGTGGGTTACTAGAGGAATCTAACCGGAGGAGTGTCATAGAATCATGGAACGGTTTAGGTTGGAAGGGACCTCAAAGCTCATCCAGTTTCAACCCCATGCCATAGGCAGGGACACCTCCCACTAGAACAGGTTGCTCAAGGCCTCATCCAACCTGGCCTAGTTTATGGGACAATAATCTTCTTCCCAAAGGGATAAACCACTAGACCAAAATGAAACTAAGGGCCACAAAGATGCTCAGAGCGCTGGAGCAGCTCTGCTATGAGGACAGGCTACAAGAGTAGGGGCTCTTCAGCCTGGAGAAGAGAAGGCTTCCAGGAGACCCTAGAGTGGCCTTCCAGTATCTGAAGGGGGCTACAGGAAGGCTGGGGAGGGACTATTGACAAGGTCCTGTAATGACAGGATGAGGAGGAATGGGTTTGAACTGGCAGAGGGGAGATTGAAACTGGATGTTAGGAAAGGGTTCTTTGCAGTGAGGGTGGTGAGACACTGGCACAGGTTGCCCAGGGAGGTTGTGGCTGCTCCCTTGCTGGAGGTGTTAAAGGACAGGTCGGATGGGACCTTGGGCAGCCTGTTCTAGTGGGAGGTGTCCCTGCCTATGGCAGGGAGTTGGAAGTGGGTCACCCTTGAGGTCCCTTCCAACCTAAACCATTCTGTTATTCTATGCTTCTGTGAAACAAATTGTTGACACTAAAAGCAGGGTTCTTAGAGCTATATGAAGAAATACTCATCTCAAATGTCTCTGAAAACTCCCCCTTCATTTTTAAGCTAAGAAACCTCCTATTAGGCAGAAAAATGTCCATCTCGCTGATGATTTGCTTTTATCCTGCCGTGCTTTCAGGGCTGAATTAATAACTTGTTTACCTGTGAAGTCTGAGATCCTCTTTATTAAGGACCTGATTTTAGGGGGAAAAAAATATAGTGTAGTTGTCTCAGAGTATAAAATGGTGATTCAGCTTCTAAAATTGAAGCTACTGGAACAAAATTAACAACAAAACTACTTTTCTTCACACGGATGTAGGCACAGATTTCATCCTCAATTTTCAAATTGATTACAGCTGCTCTGTAGTAGATAATAGCATAATTTGGGAAGTAATGGTTTATAGGTAGCTTGGAGAGAATGTAGTAGAGTGCTTTGATGTTGTTGCTGCTCATGACTAAGTGCTATCTATCCAAAAGAAGTCAAAAACTGGTGGCAGTCCAAAACTAACTGTATTTAACAGAGAAATTAAGAGGCAAATGAAAGAGGCCCTGAACAGGAGCTAAGTGAAATAAATTGCTGTCTTCCTAAAGTCTGTCTTACTAAAATGAGAAAAATTAAGGTACTGTACAGTGATGGAAATCAGACCTATTCATTTGAAAAAACAGAGAACATATTGCCTTCCAGATGGGCACTCCAAAGTGAAAACGAAGGTCACAGACTGAACTCTGCATACTGATTAGCTCACAATCCCTAGCTGAAAACTTCTTTCTTCCATCCTAGTAGAACAACCAACAGTCTTAGTCTGACCATTGCAGGCATGCATGGAAAATAGAAAACAAAGCAAAACCTAACTCCCTTGAAAAAGACCCAGTCAAACAAAAAAAAACCCAACCAAAAGGCAAACCAAACCAACCAAAAAACCCAACCAAACAAGACAAAACAACAACCAAACACCACAAAATCCTGCAACAGAATACCACTAGGAGCTTTGGCCTATGTGATGGTTTGGGAGTTACCCTCCACACACACACACACACTTATGAAATCACCCAGAGTAGACTCAGCCAGCTGGAAGTTAAGGAATGAAGCTTTCTATTTACAGCTTAGCACGTTATACAGGGACTCTCACTCACAGAGAGTGATTGGCATTGGAATGGGCTGCCCAGGGAGGTGGTGGAGTCACCATCCCTGCAGGTGCTCAAGAAAAAACTGGATGAGGCACTTAGTGCCATGGTCTGGTTGATTGGCCAGGGCTGGGTGCTAGGTTGGCCTGGATGATCTTGGAGGTCTCTTCCAACCTGGTTGATTCTATGATTCTATTCTATGATTCTGTGATATATCACAAATCTATACAGCTACAGACAGAAATAGGTTAAAAGTAACACAGAAACAAAACAGCCCTCCCAGAAACTTGAGTCCCCAGGAGGGACTCCCAGCCACCCTGCCACCTTCTTTCCACCCCTCTACCTTATCCCAGAACTTGCTTTACATGCAGGGTGAGTTTGGAGGATCAGCAATGGGGGTTAGAAGCAGAAGGATTGGTTACACAGAAGGAGCCCAGAGAGAATCCAAGAGACAGAGTGTGATGGTTTGGGTGTCCCCCACCCCCCCACACTTTACAAATCCTCCAGACTAGACTCAGCCAGCTCTGGAAATTTGAATGAAGCTTATATTTACAGCTGGCACAATTTACAAGCAGATATTTACAGTATATACAGATATAGACAGAAATGGACAAGGTAAAAAGGTAATACAGAAACACAACTCCCCTCCCAGAAACCTGAGTCCCCAGGAGGGGCTCTCAACCACCCCTCACCTTCCCCCTACCCCTCTCAACCTTACCCCAGTCCCAAGGAAGAATGGAGGTTCGGCCAAGAGGATTAAGAAGCAAAGGTGAATCAGCAAAGCAAATGGAGGGTGAGGTTAGAAAGCAAGATGGAGTTCAGGCAGCAGCCTCAGCTCCCCAGCACAGCCCAGAGCGAAGTGCCCAAGCGAAGTGCAGAGCAAAGTGACTTTATCTAATGTTTTGCTTTTCCTTTCTACACATCTCAGCAAGACTGTGAGGGAAGTAGACCTCACCATTGTTTTCATTTCTCAGCCTATGATCTAATTCTTCTCACCAAAACATTCTAGCTAGCTTCAAACTAGCACACAGAGACACACACACACTGTCTGACCCATGTTTGTGACTTTGGTTTTATACATCTCAGCAAGCCTATGAGTGCAGTAGATATCATCATTGTTTCCTTTTCACAGCCTATCATCTAATTTTTCTCACTAAATTATTCCAATTAGCCTCAAAACAATACAGCCTAGAAAGGCACAGAGATCTATTAAGAAGTAATCCTTGCTTGTGTAGTCAAATGAGTTTGCCTCAGGTCCCACTCCACATTTTCAGCTGCATTATTCCCTCTTATATTTGCATGTGCAAACATTCTCTCTGCCACAGGGACATGTACTCGTTCATATCTGTGTCTCTTATCCCTAAGAAATCAGCTTTATGGAGCAAAATGATGCCCATAGCAAATGCAGAAGGAGAGAGCTCCAGAACTTGGGAAACAACTGTTTCCATTAACAACATAGACAGTAGAGCTGTGAAGAGTGCGCAAATCATAGAATCTTAGAATGGTTTCGGTTGGAAGGGACCTCAAAGCTCAGCCACTTCCAACCTCCCACCATAGGCAGGGACACATTCCTCTAGAATAGGTTGCTCAAGGCCTCATCCAACCTGGCTTTGAACACCTAGAATCATAGAGTCAGTCAGGGTTGGAAGGGGCCACAGGGTTCTAGTTCCAACCCCCCTGTCAAGGACGGGGACACCTTACCCTAGAGCAGGCTGCCCACAGCCTCATCCAGCCTGGACTTAAACACCTCCAGGGATGGGGCCCCAACCACCTCCCTGGGCAGCCCAATCCAGGCTCTCACCACTCTCATGGCGAAGAACTGATGTTTTTCTTTCTTCTTCCTTTCCAACCATAGTGTTTCACAGTGATGAGATGTTGTGCTGAGTGACTTGGTTTAGTCAAGGACTGGTCAGTGTGAAACTAATGATTGGACTCAAGGAGCTTGAAGGGCTTTTCCAACCTAAGAAATTCTGTGATTCTGTGATTCTCAGATACTCCAATTAGCCTCAAACTAGCACATTATGTCACAGTAATTCATCTATGGCTATATGCTGGAGGGCAGGGATGCCATCCAGAGGGACCTGGACAGGCTGGAGAGGTGGGCCCAGGCCAACCTCATGACGTTTAACAAGGCCAAGTGTAAGGTCCTGCACCTGGGTCAGTGCAATCCCAGGCACAGCTCCAGGCTGGGTGGGGAATGGCTGAGAGCAGCCCTGAGGAGAAGGACCTGGGGGTCTGGGTCGACGAAAAGCTCAACATGAGCCGGCAGTGTGCACATGCAGCCCAGACAGCAACCCTGTGCTGGGCTGCATCAAGAGCAGTGTGGCCAGCAGGGCAAGGGAGGGGATTCTCCCCCTTTACTCTGCTCTCCTCAGACCCCACCTGGAGTACTGTGTGCAGTTCTGGAGCCCCCAACACAAGAAGGACATGGAACTGCTGGAGCGGGTCCAGAGGAGAGCCACGAAGATGATCAGAGGGCTGCAGCAGCTCTGCTATGAGGACAGGCTGAGAGAGTTGGGGCTCTGCAGCCTGGAGAAGAGAAGGCTTCGAGGAGACCTTAGAGTGGCTTTCCAGTATCTGAAGGGAGCCTACAGGAAGGCTGGGGAGGGACTATTGACAAGGTCTAGTAATGTCAGGACGAGGGGGAATGGGTTTAAGCTGGAAGAGGGGAGATTTAGACTGGATGTTAGGAGGAAGTTCTTTACAGTGAGGGTGGTAAGACACTGGCACAGGTTGCCCAGGGAGGTTGTGGATGCTTCCTCCCTGGAGGTGTTTAAAGCCAGGCTGGATGAGGCCTTGAGCAGCCTGCTCTAGTGGGAGGTGTCCCTGCCTATGGCAGGGGGTTGGAGCTGGATGATCCTTGAGGTCCCTTCCAACCTAAACCATTCTATGATTCTATGATTCTATGCAGGGAGTAGGACCTGGGCTCAAATGTGTGTCTGTTTGGCTCAGCAGGATGTGTGATGGCAGCCAGGGTTTGACTGCTTGCTGCACACTGTCGTTGTAAGGCCTAACTACAGCCATCTCACTGCCCTAGTTGTGCCTTCTGAATGTTTGTAACGTGGGGGCAGGCAGCCTTGAGAGCGCAGCTTGGTTGATCTGTCTCTTGTTCATTCCGTGCTGTAGTAAATATTCAGGCAGAGTCAATTATCGAAGTGGAAGGGGAAGAATTAAAACCTAATGGAAGTTAATCAAAGAGAAGCACTTCCTTCAGGCTGGCCACGCATGTCTGTAGGTTGTCTGTCATTTATAATGCCGCAGCCTCTGGTTCCTAGTCAAGCTGTAATTCTGCCAGTTAATGTATCCAATTAACCCCACTAATGAGTTAATCAACAGTGTAAAATCTGTGTAAAATCGCTGAGGGTATATGATGAATGGGAAATGCACTGAACTCTCCTGGTATAAAAAGTGCTTTACTGCACTTGTTCAAGTGGCACTGTCTTCTCCCTCTCCAAAGGGTAATTTATCACTGGGGTCTGTAACAGTGCCATGCCCCGATAAGGGAGAGGTGGCAATAAACCCATCATAAAATGATTACTCAGGAATGCAGAGCAATTAAAATGTCTCTGCATATCAGAGTCGTGGGCTAGAGAGCAAAATGGTAGGTTGCTAATAAAAGGTAGGCAGTTGCTTGAAGCTGATCTGCAATTTGGGAAGCAAATGCCCCATCTAAGATAAACATTTGAGTTTAGGGGTAAATAAACTACTGGACTGCTGTGGGTTGTGATTTATGAACATCTTCCCGGGCTAGGTTCCACCCCCATTTTCAGCCCGAGAAGTATTTGCTGCAGTGATGACTGTGCTAATCTCCACGAGTTTGGGTGAACAGAAAAGAAATCCTCCACCAAATAAGCAGCACAGAATTGGGCTGAGAGAGAAAACAATCGCAGGCAGACAGACGTTCTTCCATGCAGTGTTGCCCAATCCAGCAGGTTAATGACTGGAATTCATTTCAGCTGTTGTTTTGTTGCTTTGTTTTCCACTATCCTCACTGTCTGTCTTTTGGCCTCTGTTTTTGCCGAGGTAGTTTAAAGAAAAGTAGCATGTGGCAAGGGAAGGAGGGAAGGAAGGAAGAGAGGGAAGGGAGGAAGGAAGGAGGGAAGGAAGGAAGAGAGGGAAGGGAGGATGGAAGGAAGGAAGGAAGGAAGAGAGGGAAGGGAGGATGGAAGGAAGGAAGGAAGGAAGAGAGGGAAGGGAGGATGGAAGGAAGGAAGGAAGGAAGAGAGGGAAGGGAGGATGGAAGGAAGGAAGGAAGGAAGGAAGGGAGGGAGGGGAGAAAGGAAGCTGAAATGCTGCATATGGAAAGCTCCCTACAGCTGAGTAAAGAATGACAGAATCACAGAGACATTCAAGTTGGAAAAGGCCCTCAGGATCACCAAGTCCAACCAAGAACCCTATTCTACAAGATTCACCCTAAAGCATGTCCCCAAGCACCACATCCAAATGATCTTGGATGTCTCTTCCAACCTGGTTGATTCTATGATTCTATATTTTATTTTCCACTATCCTCACTGTCTGTCTTTTGGCCTCTTTTTGCTGTGGTAGTTTAAAGAAAAGTAGCACATGATAAGAGAAGGAAGGAAGGGAAGAAGCTGAAGTGCTGCATATGGAAACCTCCCTACAGTTGAGTAAAGAATCAAGAATCACAGAAACATTCCAGTTGGAAAAGGCCCTCAGGATCACCAAGTCCAACCAAGAACCCTACTTTACAATATTTGCCCTAAAGCATATCCCCAAGCACCACATCCAAATGATCTTGGATGTCTCTTCCAACCTGGTTGATTCTGTAATTCTGTGATTTTATTTTCCATTATCCTTACTGTCTGTCTTTTGGCCTCTTTTTGCTGAGGTAGTTTAAAGAAAAGTAGCACATGGTAAGAGAAGGAAGGAAGGAAGCTGAAATGTTGCATATGGAAATCTCCCTACAATTGAGTAAAGAATGACAGAATCATGGAGACATTCAAGTTGGAAAAGGCCCTCAGGATCACCAAGTCCAACCAAGAACCCTACTCTACAAGATTCACCCTAAACCATATCCCCAATTCATTCATCACATTCAAATGACCTTTAAACACATCCAGAGTCGGTGACTCCACCACCTCCCCAGGCAGCTCATTCCAATGCCTAACTACTCCTGCTGGGAAAAAAAATTCTTCCTACTGTCCGGTCTAAACCTACCCAGTAGCAGCTGGAGGATAATAAAGAGAGGAAAATGTCTTCTTAACCTTTGAAGACAGGAATCTGGGAAATTATTTCAATGGAAATAAGCAAGTTAGCACCAGCTATCAGAAGTGCATAGGTGACTGGTCAGGCCACACCTTGAGTGCTTTGTCCAGTTCTGGGCTCCTCAATTAAAGAGAATTTGAGGTACTGGAAGGTGCCCAGAGAAGGGCAAGGAAGTTGATGAGGGGCCTGGAGCACAGCCCTTTGAGGAGAGGCTGAGGGAGCTGGGGGTGTGCAGCCTGCAGAAGAGGAGGCTCACAGCAGACCTCATTGTTGTCTACAACTACCTGAAGGGAGGCTGTAGCCAGGTTGGGTGGGGTCTTCTGCCAGGCAAGCAGCAACAGAACAAGGGGACATAGTCTCAAGTTGTGGCAGGGGAGGTCTAAGCTGGATGCTAGGAGGAAGTTCTTCACAGAGAGAGTGATTGGCATTGGAATGGGCTGCCCAGGGAGGTGGTGGAGTTGCTGTCCCTGGAGGTGTTGAAGCAAAGCCTGGCTGAGGCACTTAGTGCCATGATCTGGTTGATTGGACAGGACTGGGTGCTAGGTTGGACTGGATGAGCTTGGAGGTCTCTTCCAAACTGCCTGATTCTGTGATTCTATGATTCTGTGTTTCTCTAATTGGGATTTCCTCTTTCAAGGAGCCTCCCTTTCTCTCCTCTACTCCAAATAAACAGAACCAGCAGCAGAGAAGCCTTGATGGTGGTAATGCAGGTGCAGGTTGGACTCTCCAATGCTCTTCTTTCCAGGGCTGCCCTAGGCAGGGATGGAGAGGATCCCTTCAGCTCCATTAACTCTGCTTCAGGACATATGGAGCAACCCACACTCATCACAACTTATGCTTCCACCTCTCTGCAAACTCAGGCAGATATCTCAGTACTACTCACAGTGCAGAGCTTTATCATTTCAGTCATGAATATGAAATACTTCTTTAAAAGAAATGTACAGGTGATAACATTTGTGTATCCTGTGCGAAGGAAGGGGTTCCATGAACTGCTAGGCATCCAGATTGTTCTGTGACTGAAGTTGAAACTGGTCCATTTTTACCTGTAACCATAAATATATATATATATATATATTAAATTATGGAATAAACCCAGTGATTTTAGTAGAAAGAAAAAGGCCTTTCAAAGGTGGTCTGGGATACTGGGGAGTACATACAGCTGTAGCTCTACACCTAATCCTACAGGAATAAAAACAACTGGATTGCACTAGGCACTGCTAAAATGTAGCCTTTGCACTTGGCTCTGGGTTTCTTTTCGTTGTAAAGGCCAAATGAGCCATTTTCAGGAGTATTATATGAAGTAGGTTAGACAAGGTTTATAAAAGGCAGTATATGTCAAAGCCTTCTGCAAAGAGACAAACTGCAGGACATTTTTCCTTGTCTGCATGCCAAGTCTTCACAACAGAGTCAGTGTTTTGGCTCTTTTTGATCTTCCCTGCCACTCTTCTGTCGATAAAAACTGGGAGGTTCACAAAGCATTTTGAGTAGAGTGTCGCTGTTGGCATGATTATGTGCCAGGATGTGATGGCATGTGCCAGGCTGAGCTCTGAATGACACCCTCCTTTCACCTTCTTCATTGTGCAGCCTTGTGAAAAAGGGGAAAGGCAACTGAGCAGAATCTAGATTTTTAGGGGTTCTTTTTGTCATGAACTTCCTAGATGAAAGCTTCAGGAAGATTGTGTGTTCAAAACTGGGTATCTAGAATCTGGTAAAACTGATTCCTGATCCATCTTGAATTTATGTCTAGTGGTAAATGAATCACTTTTATTTGCATAGTTGTGTCAGGCATCAGTCAAACATGAACTGAAAAATATTCTCTTCAAGTTCTCTTAGTCAGAGTTAAAGCCAGAGCCATGTTCATATACCTGAGAACAGGAAACGTCGCACTGACAGACGAGTTGTAAGTTTCTGGTCCTGGGCTGAGCATTGGGGGTCCACTTCTGCTCCCTGTGCAATTCTGCTGAATTAAACAGCATTGCATTGACAGAAATGAGAGCAGAAAATCAGCTTGGGATCACCTTTCACAATCAACAAAGATAATTTCATACAATGATGAATGTTCTAAGTGGATCAACATCAACATAAGGTGCTACTGGAAGTACCTTTACCCATATGCAGACTCTATTAATTTTCCTTTCCAGAAACTTGGAGTAATCTGCCCAAACATTTACATGAATTGTGTTCCACTAAGTGGAAGGAGAACTCCTATTTCTGTTTTATGAAGTATCTCCTTAGGAGATATTATGAATTTTCCATTATGTATTAGAATGTATTATAATCTGCCTCCCCCCAGTTCAAGAGGGACAGAGAACTGCTTGAGAGAGTCCAGCGCAGAGATACAAAGATGATGAAGGGAGTGGAACATCTCTCTTCTGAGGAGAGCCTGAGGGAGCTGGGGCTGTGCTGCTTGGAGAAGAGGAGACTGAGAAGTGACCTCAGCAATGTTTATAAAGATGTGCAGGGTGAGTGCCAGGAGGCTGGAGCCAGGCTCTGCTGGGTGAGACCCAATGACAGGACAAGGAGAAAATGAGTGGAAGTTGAGGCATAGAAAGTTTCATGTAAACATGAGGAGGGATTTTTTTCCCCTGTGAGGGTGACAGAGCACTGGAACAGGCTGCCCAGGGTGGGCTGTGGAGTCTCCCTCTCTGCAAATATTTGAAACCCACCTGGACGTGTTCCTGTGTGATCTGCTTTAGCTGATCCTGCTCTGCAGGGGAGTTGGACTGGATGAGCTTTTGAGGTCCCTTCAGCCCCTGACAATCTGTGATTATGTGAAAATCCTTTTTGTATCTCCACAAATCTTAGCTTAGATAATACTTCTCTGCGAATACTGCAGTAGCAACACAGCAAAGTAGCTGCAGAATCACCTGTTTTTGTTAGGATGTGTATCAAAATAAACCCAATACAAACTTGGACATACCCAGCTTTCTCTCTCTGTTTAACCATATCACAGAAACACAGAATGGTCTGGGTTGGAAAGAACCTCCAAAGGTCACCCAGTGCAACCCCCTCTGCAGTCACCAGGGATGTCCTCAACTAGATCAGATTGCTCAGAGCCCTGTCCAGCTTCACCCTGAATATCTCCAAGGATGGGGCTACAACCACCTCCCTGGGCAACCTGTTCCAGTGTTCCACCACTCTCACGGTGCAGAACTTGTTCCTAACACCCAATCTAAATCCACTCTTCTCTAGTTTGAAGCCATTGCCCTCGTCCTATCACTGCAGGCCTTTGGGCACACTCTCTCTCCATCCTTCTTATAGCCCCCTTCAGGCATTGGCAAGGTGCTATTAGTTCTTCCTGGAGCCTTCTCTTCAGCCTGAACAATCCCAGCTTCCTCAGACTGTCTTCATAGCAGAGCTGCTTCAATCCCTTGATCGTTTTTGTGGCTCTGCTCTGGATCCACTCCATCAGGTCCCTGTCCTTCAGGTATTGAGAGCTCGGGAGCTGGACTCAGTGTTCCAGATAATGTCTCATTAGAGTGGAGTGAAGGGGCAGAATCCCCTCACTTGACCTGCTGGCTGCACTGCTTTGGATGCAGCCCAGGATGTGATTTGCCTTCCCTAGGTTTAGCTCTAAATACAGTGATGCCTGAGGCTCTTCTTTAGCTCAGCCCACTATAGGACTACATGATCTTCCACATGGCCCATTCCAGACCCTATGTTATACTCCAGGTGTATACAACTCAGATTTCAAATATACTTTATACCCTTTGATATTAAAATATCTTCTTTGCTGTAGGGATCTAACTTGAATATTTGTTTAGTCTGTGGTGGACAAGTCCTTGTGAAGTTGAAGGAAATCTCCTTTCCCTTCAACAGTGTAAGGATTTTAGTTAGAGGCTGATATACAGATCAGCCATCCTTAGAATCACAGAATGGTTTAGGTTGGAAGGGACCTCCAGGATCATCCAGTAGCAACCCACTGCCATAGGCAGGGACACCTCCCACTAGAAGAGGTTGCTTGTAGGTAAGGTAAGCACTGTTAAAATACATGTGAGTTATTAATAGTTCCTCATAGAAGACCTAGCAGAGAAGGTGAATTCAACAACTCTAATAATCACAGAGGTGTGTTAGTTGAGATTCATTTCAGCACATTTGTGATACTCTGTAACAGAAGACTCAACTTTTAACTCAGCAACAAAGTGTGTTCTTCCTCATCTACACTAGCTCCTCCTGAATTGAGATTCTTTTTACATCACATTCACAGGCACACAGGTTGGAAGGGACCCAAAGAGATCATCAAGTCCCACCCTCTGCCAGAGCAGGACCATACAGTCTAGCTCAGGGCACAGAGGAACACATCCACACAGGCCCTGAAAGTCTCTAGAGAAGGAGACTCCACAATCCTTCTGGGGAGCCTGTGCCAGTGCTCTGGGACCCTTACAGTAAAGAAGTTTCCCCTTGTGTTGAGGTGGAACCTTCTGTACTGCAGCTTACAGCCATTGCTCCTTGTCCTATCCCAGGGAGCAGTGAGCAGAGCCTGTCCCCCCCTTCCCGATCCCCAGCCCTCAGATACTTATTTATCAAATCCTCTCTCAGTCTTCTCTTTTTCAGACTAAGCAGCCCCAGGTCACAGGATGTTAGGGGTTGGAAGGGACTCAAGTTGATCATCAAGTCTAGCCCCCTCAGCCTCTCCTCATCAGGCAGCATTCCAGTAACCTCATCATCCCCATAGCCCTCCACTGGACTCTCTCCAGCGGGTCCCTGTCCCTCTTAAACTGGGGATCCCAAAACCGAATGCAGTAGTCAAGGTGAGGTCTCAGCAGGGCAGAGTAGAGGCAGAGGAGAACCTCCCTTGATCTGCTGGACAGACTCTTCCCAATACACCCCAGGATCCCGTTGGCCCTCTCAGCCACGTTCATACAGCGATGCCAGTACTGCACTGGTAAGAAGGCCTTCCATTTAAAAGCTGCTCATTTAAACACATCCATTGAACTGCAGGTCCTGAAGCATGGAACAGGTAGTTTATATCTGTTCTCAGACCTTTATCTACTAATCTTTTTTCCAAGAAGGCACTAAAGATGTGATTGTGAAGTCCTACATAATATCTAAAGGGGCCCTGCAAGAAAACAACAAAAAAGAATACCACAGTACATTCTGCAGAGGAAGGATGTGAAACTATCTGGTGACCTTAGCTGTCTGATAGCAGTGTTAATCCTGCTTTGATCCCGTTGCCTTTCTTAGAGCTGATTTCCAGGTGATAACCTTCACTTTCTGTGCATGTGCTGTTTGACAAAGTGCCATCGTCTGAGTAAGATTGGTAACAGATTTCAACAGGTTAAAGAAAAGACCTTTATTAGATACCACTAACTTCTTCTCAAGCATCCTGGCTTGCATTGGAAATGCTGTGTGCAGGAGTGGGGAGCTGATTGTCTCTTTGTACTTGGCTCTGGTGAGGCCACACCTGGAGTATTGTGTTCAGTTTTGGGCAGCTCGTTATGAGAAGGATGTGGAGGTGCTGGAATGAGTGCTGAAGGATGTGGAGGTGCTGGAGTGAGTGCAGAGGAGAGCAATGAAAATGGGGAAGGGCCTGGAGAATAAATCTGCTGAAGACTGACTGTAGGAGCTGGGGCTGGTTAGTTTGAAGAAGAGGAGGCTGAGGGGGACCTCATTGCTGTGTACAGCTACCTGAAAGGACCTTGTGGAGAGGCTACGGCTGGTCTCTTCTCAGAAGTAAATAGTGATAGAACAAGAGGGAATGGCCTGAAGCTGTGACTGGGTAGGTTTAGACTGGACATTAGAAAGGGAGGTGGTGGAGTCACCAACTCTGGATGTGTTTAAAAGTCATTTAATGATATTTGAGGATAAGGTTTAAGGGTAAACTTTGTAGAGTAGGGACAATTACTGCACTTGATGATCCTATGGGTCTTTTCCAACCTGAATGTTTCTGTGATTCAACAGCCTGCATCACTTTCTGAAAGAGCTGAGTCAGAAAAGCTTGTGTGCATACACACACACCACCACACATCTCCTGCACGGACTCAAAATGGAAGAAGACCTTTCTTTCTAATAAGGAGAGTGCACAGAAAACAAGGGAATGAAATGGGGGACATTAAGCAAGAGGATAAGAGCTAAGTGGTAAATTAAGATGAACAGAAATGGAAGAAGCCTTGCTAGAAGACGAGTGAGGAGAAAGAGTTGAAGTAGGCTTAATGTGTGCTTGAGGCCAATGGGATGAGATTTAATACAGCCAAGTAGAGGATTCTACGCTGTGGACACAATAACCCCACACAGCGCTACAGGCTGGGGACAGAGTGGCTGAGAGCAGCCAGGAAGAAAGGGACCCAGGGGTGCTGGTACAGAGTAGCTGCAGATGAGGCAGCAGTGTGCCCAGGTGGCCAGGAAAGCCAATGGCATCCTGGGCTGGCTCAGGAGCAGTGTGGGCAGCAGGACAAGGGAGGTTCTTCTGCCCCTGTGCTGAGCACTGCTCAGGCCACAGATTTGAGTGCTGTGTCCAGTTCTGGGCTCCTCCATTCAAGAGAGATGTTGAGGTACTGGAAGGTGTCCAGAG
>WAAF01011879.1:32360-70116 GCA_013400475.1 Tricholaema leucomelas
ACGAGGCTGGGGAGAGGTCTGGCAAACATGGCCTGTGAGGAGCAGCTGAGGGAGCTGGGGGTGTTTAGTCTGGAGAAGAGGAGGCTGAGAGGGGACCTTATTGCCCTCTGCAGCTACCTAAAATGAGGTTGTAGGGAGGCTGGAGCTGGTCTCTTCTCCCCAGTTACTAATGCTAGGACAAGAGGAAACGGCCTCAAGTTGCATCAGGGGAGGTTTAGGTTGGCTGTTGGGAGAAGTTCTTTCCTGAGCAGGTGGTCAGGCACTGGCACAGGCTGCCCAGGGAGGTGGTGGAGTTGCCATCCCTGAAGGTGTTTAAGAGGAGAGTGGATGTGGTGCTTGAGGCTCTGGTCTAGTGATGAAGGCTGCTGGGATGAAGGTTGGACTGGATGATGCTGGAGGTCCTTTCCAACCATAGCCATTCACAGTGCTGAGATGTTGTGCTGAGGGATTTGGTTTAGTCAAGGACTTGTCAGTGTGAAACTAAAGCTTGGACTCGATGAGCTTGAAGGGCTTTGCCAATCTGAGAGATTCTGTGACTCTATAAGTGAATAGGGCAATTGCAGATGAGAATAATGGTATCAGAAGGTGAACAGAAATCATACAGGACATCAAGAAAATACTGGGACTAGAGGAGCATAAAGATGAAATAGCACTCACAAAGAAAACAAGGCTGGACAGCTAAGAGAAGCCAGGAGCCAGTGGCAAGTGGGCATTATGTCTGTGTGGTTAGTTTGTGTCGGGCTGCAAAGACAAATCAGAGTAAGGGTAAGGAGGCAGCAAACTGAAAGAGAAGAGAAAATAAAGCTGAATGCAGAGATCTGAGGCACTGTGAAAGGCTGGGTACATACTGTGGATTTACAAAGGCTAAATTATGTAAGCCTAAGGGAGACAGATCAAAGTCTGGGGAAATGAGCTGAAGTGCCTGCACTCAGCAGACCCCCACTACACCGAGCAGCAGCAGCAAAACCGCTTCCCAGTTCTCTGCCTTCGTTTGCTATCGTGAAACATGTATGGTTCTCCCTTGCTAGCAGTGTGGATCCAGGTGTAAGATCACACTTGTGTTACATGCTTGGCAGGCGTGCCAGCAGCCCAAATGGCAAGCACCCCTGGGGCAAGCCTTCAGCCACAGGAGCACAGGAGCACAGGGGGTTAGGGGTTGGAAGGGACCCAAGGAGATCATCGAGTCCCACCCCCCTGCCAGAGCAGGACAACACAATCTAACACAGATCACAGTGGAACACAACCAGACAGGCCTTGAAAGGCTCCAGAGAAGGAGACCCTACAACCTCTCTGGGCAGCCTGTGCCAGTGCTCTGTGAGCCTTACAGTAGAGAAGTTCCCCCTTGTGCTGTGAAATGACACACACCCTCTCTCTGACCTGCAACTTACTAGTTTTCTTTTCCAATCCACAGGCTTCTTTCCCTTATTCCCTTCCTTTTCCTCTTAGGGAAGGGAGAGAAGTTAAGCAAGAATGTGTGTTACTGCTCTGGTGACCAGCCCAGACCTAACCCTTGCCAGCAACTTAGAGAGACTTGCTAACACTTCTCTGTAGTCCTAAATAAAGACCATCTGAAACAGATGGTATCATGGTAAGCATGATAATGATGAGGTACTGGAATGTGTCCAGAGAAGGGCAACAAGCTGGTGAGGGGCCTGGAGCACAGCCCTGTGAGGAGAGGCTGAGGGAGCTGGGGGTGTGCAGCCTGCAGAGGAGGAGGCTCAGGGCAGACCTCATTGCTGTCTACAACTACCTGAAGGGAGGCTGTAGCCAGGTGGGGTTGGTCTCTTCTGCCAGGCAAGCAGCAACAGAAGAAGGGGACACAGTCTCAAGTTGTGGCAGGGGAGGTCTAAGCTGGATGTTAGGAGAAAGTTCTTCACAGAGAGAGTGATTGGCATTGGAATGGGCTGCCCAGGGAGGTGGTGGAGTCACTGTCCCTGGAGGTGTTGAAGCAAAGCTTGGCTGAGGCACTTAGTGCCATGGTCTGGTTGATTGGCCAGGGCTAGGTTGGACTGGGTGAGCTTGGAGGTCGCTTCCAACCTGGTTGATTCTATGATTCTATACCTATGTGATAGCTGTGCAAGAGGGATCACACTGACATGCAGACCAGGGCTTAGTTTTACCTGGTCATTTTTGCCCAGAGCTACCACCCTTTTACATAACTGGTTCTGCTTCTGGCACAGCTTCTGCTTTCCTCCCGTTTCCCATAGTCCTGAGGCTGTGACTCAGATGCCCACAGGCAAAGAAAGACATTGGCCACCTTTGGGAATTTTCAGAGGCATTCCAGTAACTGCCTGTAAGAACAGTTCAGTGGTGCAAGGCATCTCCTTAGAAGCAACTTAATTCTCAATTGCTACAGCTTTGAGCAAGAAGAAACAAAAAGGTTATAATGAGAAGATGCCTAAAAATTATCCATGAGCTCTAAGAAGAGGCAGAGACACATTCGCTGTCACCTGTAGTCATTTTCACATGCCACACAACAGCCCTAAGTGGTGGCATACAGGAGTAAGTGATGAGAGGTTTCAGGACAGGAGAGTGCAGCTGCTTGTAGATGATGGCAAGAAATGAAGGGTGAAGAAGGACTAACTTCTGTCTGTACAGACTGACCTCAAGCACATCAGAATGGTAGATTGCTTTGTTATTTAAAGGCAGGTGGTTCTTGGCTTCTCTAGAACTGGTTTTCCCTCTACCATGCTCTCCTTTTCTGCTCCCCTTTTAGCCTGAAGGAGCATCTTTTCTCACAAATCCTGACTGCATGATGTGAGTTTGGTTGTGTAAGCATCCCATGGGCTAGCAGATAACCTGGTGCCACTTGGTGCTGCTTGCTCACAGCATTGAGTCCTGAGCATACCAACAGCACTGAGTGTGAGCTGCCAAGTCCAGTTTGTGCATGCTGAACACAGTCTAGGGTTTGACATTAATGGTTCAAGCAGCACAAGTGCTCCTGCATTTTAAAATGTTGTGGTGGTTTGGGTGTTATCCACCCCCCCAGCTCTAATGAAATCACCCAGACTAGACTCAGCTGAGCTGGACATCAGAATGAAGCTTTATATTCACAGCTTAGCACAACACACAAGCAGGTAGTTATAATAGATACAGCTATAGACAGAAGTATACAAGTTAAAGGTAATACAGAAACACAACAGCCCTCCCAGAAACCAGAGTGCCCAGGAGGGGCTCCCAACCACCCTGCCACCTCCTTTCCACCCCTCTACCTTATCTCAGACTTTGTCTTACATTCAAGGTGAGTTTGGAGGATTGGCCAGGGGGTTAGGCAGCAAGTTAGAGAGAGAAGTGCCTGCAGACAGAGCCAGAGAGCAACTGTTTAATCTATATTTATGTTCTTGTTCTTATCCATCTCAGCAAGCCTATGAGTGCAGTAGCCAACACCATTGTTTCCTTTTCACAGCCTAGCATCTAATTGCTCTCACTAAAATATCCCTGCTAGGCTCAAGCTAGCACAAATGTGTACTGCTGTTCAGAAGCCCCAGAAAGCTTCAGATATGGAGAGTTGTACTTCTCCATACATATATATGTCACAGAATCACAGAAGCATTCAGGTGGGAAGAGACCCCCAGGGTCACTAAGACCAACCAAGCTCCCTACTCTACAAGGTTCACACTAAACCATATCCCCAAGCACCACATCCAGACGCCTTTTAAACACATCCAGGGTTTGTGACGCCACCATCTCCCTGGGCAGCTCATTCTAATGCCTGACCACTCCTGCTGAGACAAAAAATCTTCCTAATGTCCAGTGTAAACCTACCCAGTTGCAGCTTGAGGCCATTCCCTCTTCTTCTGTGGCTAATTATCTGTAAGAAGAGACCAGCACCAACATCTTCACAAGGCCCTTTCAGGTAGCTGCAGACAGACTCCTCTTTTTCAAACTAACCATAGAATCATGGAATGGTTTAGGTTGGAAGGGACCTCAAGGATCATCCAGCTCCAACCCCCTGCCATAGGCAGGGACACCTCCCACTAGAACAGGTCACTCAAGGCCTCATCCATCCTGGCCTTGAACACCTCCAGGCAGGGAGCAGCCACAACCTCCCTGGGCAGCCTGTGCCAGTGTCTCACCACCCTCACTGCAAAGAACCCTTTCCTGACATCCAGTTTCAATCTCCCCTCTGCCAGTATAAATCCATTACCCTTTGCCCTGTCATTACAAGACCTTGTCAATAGTCCCTCCCCAGCCTTCCTGTAGCCCCCTTCAGATCCTGGAAGGTCACTCTAAGGTCTCCTGGAAGCTTCCTCTTTTCCAGGCTGCAGAGCCCCAACTCTCTCAGCCTGTCCTCATAGCAGAGCTGCTGCAGCCCTCTGAGCGTCTTTGTAGCTCTCCTCTAGACTTGCTCCAACAGTTCCATGTCCCACTTGTGTTGGGGGCTCCAGAACTGCACAGAGGACTGCAGGTGGGATCTGAGGAGAGCAGAGCCAAAGGGCAGAATGCCCTCCCTTGCCCTGCTGGCCATGCTTCTCCAGCTCCTTCAGTCGCTTCTCATCAGATTTATTTTCCAGGCCTTTCCTCAGCTTCCCTGCCCTCCTCTGCACTCACTCTAGCACCTCCACACCTCTCTTGTAATGAGATGTCCAAAACTGGACACAATACTCAAGGTGTGGCCTGAAGATGGGATGTATGTCTGTGTACTTCTCAAAAGACCTCAACTATGAGCTTGGAATGCTTTATAAAAGTCACTTTCTGAGAAAACAGAGAGTCACTGATGGCAGCATTGCCCTAGCTCCTTGTGGCGGTTTGGGTGTTCCCCGCCCCCCCCCACTTTAGAAATCACCCAGACTAGACTCAGTTGGCTCTGGAAATTTGAATGAAGCTTGTATTTACAGCTGGCACAATGTACAAGCAGATAGTTACAGTATATATAGTTATAGACAGAAATAGACAAGGTAAAAAAGGTAATACAGAAACACAGCTCCCCTCCCAGAAACCTGAGTCCCCAGGAGGGGCTCTCAACCACCCCTCACCTTCCCCCTACCCCTCTCAACCTTACCCCAGTCCCAAGGAAGAATGGAGGTTCGGCCAAGGGGATTAAGAAGCAAAGGTGAATCAGCCAAAGCAAATGGAGGGTGAGGTTAGAAAGCAAGATGGAGTTCAGCCAGCAGCCTCAGCTCTCCAGCAGGCAAAGAGCTGAGAGCACAGCCCAGCACGAAGTGCCCAAGCAAAGTGACTTTATCTTTGTCTTGCCTTTCTTCTTTACACATCTCAGCAAGGCTGTGAGGGAAGTAGACCTCACCATTGTTTTCATTTCACAGCCTGTGATCTAATTCTTCTCACCAAAACGTTCTAGCTGGCTTCAAACTAGCACACTCCTGAACTGAATAGCTGAATACCTGTTGTCTAACAGAGGCAATGAATATTCATGCTTCCTTTGGTATGGAGCTGGCATAGTTTAGCTAATGAACTCTTCTGCTTAGACAGTGCACATGCATACTTTTTATATGAGACCAAAGTGTGTTTAAGTGAAGTTTGACAGATAACAGCACAGACAGTTTGCAAACAACCGCACTCCACTCTCATCTCCATCAATGGAACAGCATCACTTAATGGAAACCTGTGTGAAAAATTAGCTTTCTCACCCTATGCCAGAGGGGCCTAAAATTCCTGCTCTTAGGGCATTTCCCAGTCAGAAACTGGCAAGAGAAGTGATTTAGTTTTTTTGTTAAGGTACTAAACTTGTTTATACTTATTTTAAAAGAGCAGAACACTTCTAAATGTTGTGGACATTATCCCCTTTACTGGATGGATTTGGGAATGCTGAACAGCCTTTGAATTAAAGTTTTAAAATGCCATATTTCCTTTGAGAATCTTGGATGCAAGCCAAGGGAAACTACAGATCAGAAGCTGAGCTGCTTTCTGAACAGTTCCTTTTTTAACTTCCTGTTGTCTGTCACTCAGAACACACAGAGTGGCTGGAGAGGAGCATAGCCTGCCACAGCATCCTGCTCCAACCCTTGTTCAAAATAAGATGCTTAGTAAATGCCCTCAGCCAGGTTTGGGGATGTGGACCCAGGTATCCTTTCGGTGGCTTTGCCACATTGCCTCAGTGGTAGTATGGTCAGATCCATGCCTGGATCATGATCCAGTGCATAGCTGAGGTGCGTGCCCAAGCCAGGATCCTAAAGCCTACAGATATCCCAGATTCCAATCAGAAGAAACTCTTACAAGTGATCATAGAATCACCAGGTTGGAAGAGACCTCCAAGCTCATCCAGTCCAACCTAGCACCCAGCCCTGTCCAGTCAACCAGACCATGGCACTAAGTGCTTCATCCACTCAGGCTGGGTGGGGAATGGCTGAGAGCAGCCCTGAGGAAAAGGCCCTGGGGGTCTGGGCTGATGAAAAGCTCAGCATGAGCCTGCAGTGTGAGTGCAGCCCAGACAGCAACCCTGTGCTGGGCTGCAGCAAGAGCAGTGTGGGCAGCAGGGCAAGGGAGGGCATTATGCCCCTTGGCTCTGCTCTCCTCAGACCCCACCTGGAGTACTGTGTGCAGTTCTGGAGCCCCCAACACAAGAAGGACATGGAACTGTGTGAGCCAGTCCAGAGGAGTGCCAGAAATATGCTTAGAGGGCTGCAGCAGCTCTGCTATAAGGACAGGCTGAGAGAGTTGGGGCTCTGCAGCCTGGAGAAGAGAAGGCTTCGAGGAGACCTTAGAGTGGCCTTCCAGTATCTGAAGGGGGCTACAGGAAGGCTGGGGAGGGACTATTGACAAGGTCTGGTAATGACAGGATGAGAGGTAATGGATTTAAACTGGCAGAGGGGAGATTGAAACTGGATGTCAGGAAAGGGTTCTTTGCAGTGAGGGTGGTGAGACACTGGCACAGGTTGCCCAGGGAGGTTGTGGCTGCTCCCTCCCTGGATGTGTTCAGGTCCAGGCTGGATGAGGCCTTGAGCAACCTGTTCTAGTGGGAGGTGTCCCTGCCTATGGCAGGGGTTGGGACTGGCTGAGCTTTGCAGTCCCTTCCAACCTAAACCATTCTGTGATTCCATTAAAAATACAGTACAATATTTTTGTACCTGCTGGCAAATGAAATCAAATCACACAGTGCTTAGAACCAATTACAGGTGGTATTCAGGATGCAGACTGGTCACAAGAAAGCCATCTGATCTGAAGTGCTCTGCAGGGCTTTTTCAGTGGCCACCATGAAAGAGAATGCAGAAATGCAGAAACATGTGGCTTCAGTGCAGACTGCTCTGGCCCTGAAAAGGAAAAGCAGCAACTTGCCAGCATTCCTCTATTGGCTGAGACACCAGCTTCTGCTAAGTGTTTGTACTTGTAGAGAATCATGGAATGGTTAGCTTGAGAGGGACCTCAAAGCTCAGCCAGTTCCAACCCCCCACCATAGGCAGGGACACCTCCCACTAGAACAGGTCACTCAAGGCCTCATCCATTCTGGCATTGAACACCTCTCCAGGGAGGGAGCAGCCACAACCTTGCCCCTAGATGACTCTCTTAGTGATGAAATGTATCTGTGCCCCATGGTTTTACCCTGCCTGTGTAGCTCCAAGTGCAGTCCAGCTCAGCCATGGAGATGTAGTTCCTGCTCCAAAAACTCTCAGCAGGCAACCTGGAATGCTCATTTTGGTTCTTAGTCTTTCAGTCTCAGAAGATGGGTTTCTTCTTTTCAAATGCCATCCTTTTAGTTAGCACAAGCACTGAGCTTATCTGAGAGCAGTACCCTAATGACCTCACCTAGCACATGGGTTTGAACTCTGCATTTTAAATTCAGGTACTGAATTTGGATGCAGCATAAAAATATTCCAGGCAGCATTTTACTGTATTTCTGTACTACAGATGTATAGTAATGAAAATGGTCCTGTAAGCAGGTAACATTCCAGCTCTTCCACCTCTCACAGGGATGTTCAGTCTGGAGAGGAGAAGGCTCCAAGGTGACCTTATTGTGGCCTTTCAATATCTTAAGGGGGCTACAAGAAAGCTGGTCAGGGACTTTTTAGGCTTGACTTCAGGTAGTAGTAGGACTTGGAGGAATGGAACAAAGCTAGAAATTGGGTAGACTCAGCCTGGATGTTAGGAAGAAATTCTTCACCATGAGCGTGGTGAGACACTGGAACCTGTTGCCTAAGGAGGTGGTGGAAGCCTCCTCCCTGGAGGTGTTTAAGGCCAGGCTGAATGAGGCTCTAGACCTGCTGATCTAGTGTAAGGTGTCCCTGGGCATGGCAGGGGGGTTGGAACTAGCTGATCCAACCCTGACTGATTCTATGATTCTATGGTTCCATGATTCTATGTTTGGAGTAGTGTTAGCTTTTAACACTGAGATGCTCAAGCACAAATTCTTATTCAGACCAGAAAATGATGCAGTTTTTCCTAGCTTAATCATAGAATTCTATGATGCTCTGACTCTATGATTGGACTAGTGTTAGCTTTTAACACTGAGATGCTCAAGCACAAATTCTTATTCAGACCAGAAAATGATGCAGTTTTTCCTAGCTTAATCATAGAATTCTATGATGCTCTGACTCTATGATTGGACTAGTGTTAGCTTTTAACACTGAGATGCTCAAGCACAAATTCTTATTCAGACCAGAAAATGATGCAGTTTTTCCTAGCTTAATCATAGAATTCTATGATGCTCTGACTCTATGATTGGACTAGTGTTAGCTTTTAACACTGAGATGCTCAAGCACAAATTCTTATTCAGACCAGAAAATGATGCAGTTTTTCCTAGCTTAATCATAGAATTCTATGATGCTCTGACTCTATGATTGGACTAGTGTTAGCTTTTAACACTGAGATGCTCAAGCACAAATTCTTATTCAGACCAGAAAATGATGCAGTTTTTCCTAGCTTAATCATAGAATTCTATGATGCTCTGACTCTATGATTGGACTAGTGTTAGCTTTTAACACCCTGATTCTATGTTTGAAGTAGTGTTAGCTTTTAACACTAAGATTCTCAAGCACAAATTCTTATTCAGACCAGAAGATGATGCAGTTTTTCCTAGCTTAATCAGTCTCACAGGAGACTGCCTGACCTGCTTGCCCAGAAAACTGAGAAAACACAAACTCACTTGACCCAGAGTCAGAAATCACCTTGCAGTGTCTCTCAGGAGCACTAACATTCACTTTAAAGAAGCTGTGTATATTGAGGCACCAGCCTAAGTTCTTACTAGAAGGTGAGACCTGAGACAAGCCACTCATAAATAAAGCAAATAGGGCTACTTGTATGCTGCCACTCCAGATTAACTGACTTCAGCACAAGAAGACAGATAATGGAGTTCTTTTGACTTGGAGTTTCTCTTGCATAGTCTGCTGGCAACTTCACTTTATGAGCAGGGACTGAAGGAGCTGGGGCTGTTTAGTTTGAAGAGGAGGATGAGGGGAGACCTCATCACTGTCTACAGCTATCTGAAAGGACCTTGTGGAGAGGCTGCTGCTGGTATCCTCTCAGAAGTAAATAGTGATAGAATAGGGAATGGCCTCAAGCTGTGACTGGGTATGTTTAGACTGGATATTAGGAAACATTTTTTCCCAGCGAGAGTGGTCAGGCACTGGAATGGGCTGCCCAGGGGGGTGGTGGAGTCACCAACCTGGAGGTGTTTAGAAGTCGTTTGGATGTGGTCCTTGAGGATGTGGTTTAAGGGTGAACTTTGTAGAGTTGGACTTGGTGATCCTGGGGGTCTTTTCCAACCTGAAGGTTTCTGTGATTCTGTGATTCATGGAAGTCTTGGAATTCTTGGGGCTGGAAGTGGGCAGAGTTATGCATGATACTTGTTGAGCACTGTGTTTTCTGTTTGTGTTACAGACAGTCTGCACACTCCCTGGAGGTGTTCAAGGCTTGAGCAAACTGGTCTAGTGGAGGGGTCGGAACTAGATGACCTTTAAGGTCCCTTCCCACCCAAACCAGGAATCCATGGATCAGTGAATCCAGTGGCTAGTTGCAGGTAGGCTGCATTGTTCTCCTCTGATTTTCACTTCTCTTGTTTAATGGCACTAAGTACTTACTAATAATATAGCCTCTTCATGGTAAGTGCTTTGTGTCCACAGACAATGCTTTTCTCACAGTGTGACAGCTCATTGAGTCAGTTGTGTGTCTCAAGACTTGTTCACTCGCGGAGAAAGGATTAGAAATAGTTTCCCTCGTTCTCTGAGGGAGAGCAAAACATCACTTAGTAGATCTGATCCAGAATAATCATAGAATCATAGAATGGTTTAGGTTGGAAGGGACCTCAAGGATCATCCAGCTCCAACCCCCTGCCATAGGCAGGGACACCTCCCACTAGAGCAGGTTGCTCAAGGCCTCATCCAGCCTGGCTTTAAATGCCTCCAGGGAGGAAGCATCCACAACCTCCCTGGGCAACCTGTGCCAGTGTCTCACCACCCTCACTGTAAAGAACTTCCTCCTAACATCCAGTCTAAATCTCCCCTCCTCCAGCTTAAACCCATTCCCCCTCGTCCTGACATTACCAGACCTTGTCAATAGTCCCTCCCCAGCCTCCCTGTAGGCTCCCTTCAGATACAGGAAAGCCACTCTAAGGTCTCCTCGAAGCCTTCTCTTCTCTAGGCTGCAGAGCCCCAACTCTCTCAGCCTGTCCTCATAGCAGAGCTGCTGCAGCCCTCTGATCATCTTCGTGGCTCTCCTCTGGACCCGCTCCAGCAGTTCCATATCCTTCTTGTGTTGGGAGCTCCAGAACTGCACACAACCACAATGATGATTTTTCCCTTCAGAATTTAGAAGTCAGGTTGCCCTCCTCTTCGTTTTACAGAGGCAAAGACATGCTACAGTCAAAATTAGTTCAAGTATTCATCAGCCAAGGCAATAGTGTGAGCATGACTGTCAGAATCTAACCATCTAGCACTACCTAATTAAAAGTGAGGTCATTGTGCAGTACCTCTTTGCCTTCAGGGGGCTGTTTTTCCTGTAAACTTTGGGGAAGGTTTTACATGCTGGGAATAAAATGTAAAGAAAGCAGGCAAAGATGTTAGTTCATTGGAGCTGCTTTTAACTTTAATAGCACTCCCTGAATCTGAAATAACCACTGTTGCTTAAAACCTGATCTCTTTGATCTGCCAATAACAAGCCTTCAAGCTAGAAGCTATCATGGTCAGTTATAACATGGACAATTATACCTCAGCACTGTTTTTGCAGGAGGCTTGGCCTTCATAATGCAGATTCAAAGACATTGATGATGTTTGCCTTAATTTTGCTTTTGCATAAGTAGAGTGGCAAATGATTTAATTTATGTGCTTTAAATCAAAGGTGAAGAAAACACTTCCTGATCTATTGGCTAAACATCTAGGACATGCATTTGACTACTCTTCTGTTACTGGAGTGTTCCCTGCATGCCTGGCCCACTTTGCTCATCGCTGCCCTTTCTCTATATGATGATATTTATAGAATTATAGAATCACAGAATCAGTCAGGGCTGGAAGGGACCACAAGGATCATCCAGTTCCAACCCCCCAGCCACAGGCAGGGACACCCTACCCTAGATCAAGCTGGCCACAGCCTCATCCAGCCTGGTGTTAAACACCTTCAGGGATGGGGCCTCCAGCCTCTGAGCCTCCTCGTGGCCTTCCTCTGGACACACTCCAGCATCTCCACATCCCTCTTGTAATGGGGGCTCCAGAACTGGATGCAGTACTCCAGGTGGGGTCTCAGCAGAGCAGAGCAGAGCAGAGCAGAGGAGGAGAATCTCCTCCCTGGCCCTGCTGGCCACACTTCTCCTGCTGCAGCCCAGGCTCTGCTTGGCTTTCTGGGCTGCAAGTGCACACTGCTGGCTCATGTTGAGCTTCTGGTCCACCAGCACCCCCAAGTCCCTCCCCTCAGGGCTGCTTTCCAGCCACTCACTGCCCAGCCTGGATTTGTGCTTGGCATTGCCTCGACCCAGCTGCAGGACCTTGCACTTGGTGTTATTGAACCTCCTGAGGTTGGCTTGTGCCCACCTCTGCAGCCTGTGCAGGTCCCTCTGGATGGATCCCTGCCCTCCAGCCTGTCTGCTGCACCACACAGCTTGGTGTCATCAGCAAACTTGCTGAGGCTGCACTCAATGCCTCTGCCCATGGCACCGACAAAGATGTTGATCCTTTTTCTAGCATGCTCTGGATGAAAATGTTAATGTCCCTGTGTATGTATCTGTGTTTAATGTCTCAGAAAAAGGAATCCTTGGTATTTACTGAGGATGAAAATATTGTGCAAGGCTATTAGAATCAGAAGTATTTTACTTCCCATAGCATAGAAATGCTGGTCCAGCAGGTGAGCCTGGTTCTGTCCTCAGAAGATCAGTTTGTGTTTGCTACTAAATGCCAGGCATTGTAGTGTGTGGGTGCACATGAGCAAGAGTAACGTCTTAAGACTAGTTAAAGCTAATTATCAACTACTGGATCTGAGTGGAGGGATTGCAGTGGGCAGATGAATGAAGTCTTTATCACAGACAGGAGTCTCCTGATAGGCAGGCCACACTAGTTTTGGTAGAAGTAATTTATAGATTTGTTCTTGACTAGAATATTTTAGTGGTTATTTGCTTCATTCGGGTCTTAAAAGCAAAAGGTGAAGTTTAAGGATGTTCATTTACTCCTAAGCTTGAAAATAATAGCAGGTGGATGCAAACTGGGCACCCTTGCAGTGTCTGAAGAGGGCCTACGAGAAAGCCAGTGAGCAACTTCTTAGGGTGTCAGGTAGTGATAGGACTGGGGAAATGGATGCGAGTTAGAGGAGGGCAGATTTAGATTAGATATTAGGAAGAACTTCTTGCTCCTTGTATCAGGTTCACTGCTCCACCAGCTGGTAGCACAGCCAAGTCCACCACTAAAACACGTTCCTCAGCACAACATCTACACACCTTTTAACTACCTCCCAGGAAGGTGACTCAACCTCTTGTCTGAGCAGCCTGTTGCAGTGTTTGACAACCCTTTCAGCAGAGAAGTTTTTCCTAATATCCAAACTAACCCCCACTGGCACAACCTGAAGATCTTTCTTCTCATCCTATCATTTGTTACAGTATCACAGTCTCACAGTATTACCAAGGTTGGAAGAGACCTCATAGATCATCAAGTCCAACCTGTTACCACAGAGCTCAAGGCTAGACCATGGCACCAAGTGCCACGTCCAATCCTGCCTTGAACAGCTCCAGGGAGAACAGCCTGATGCCCCCCTCACTACAGCCTTCTCTCAGGTTCACATGACTGTGTACAAGCAGTGTGTTCATGTTCACATATCAATGGTGTATTCATCTCTCCCTTATGTATAAAAAACCCCAACATGTTGTGAATTGCCTAAAGCAATCCAGGAGAGTGCTCTGAACATGTGAGAGAAGTACATTGTGTTACATGAAGTACAGTTAAGTCCTTCTGACTGAAGTCCTACAGCAGATGTTACACAAAGAACTGCAGCAAGTCTCCTTGCAACCTTGTATGGCTGTTTGCATTATGACAAGAAGTGGTGCAGAAAATTCCAGTCACAATTCCTGTCTCTTTCTGTCTGTCTGGGACTTCTTTCTCTCTCATTTCCCACCAAATAAACCATGGCACATTATCACTCCAAGTTACAGCCTGTGAAAGGCTACACAGATCATAGAATCAACCAGGTTGGAAGAGACCTCCCAGATCATCCAGTCCAACCCTTGCCCTGCTGGCCACACTGTTCCTGAGCCAGCCCAGGATGCCATTGGCTCTGCTGCCCACCTGGGCACACTGCTGCCTCATCTTCAGCTACTCTCTACCAGCACCCCCAGGTCCCTCTCTGCTGGCTGCTGTCAGCCACTCTGTCCCCAGCCTGTAGTGCTGCTTGGGGTTGTTGTGGCCCAAGTGTAGAACCCTGCACTTGGCCTTGTTCAGTCTCATCCCATTGGCCTCTGCCCACCCATCCAGCCTGGCCAGGTCCTTCTGCAGGGCTCTCCTACCCTCCAACAGTTCAACACCTGCTCCTAGCTTGGTGTCATCTGCAAACTTACTGATGCTGGACTCAATACCCTCATCCAGATCATCAATAAAGATATTGAACAGGACTGTGCCCAGCACTGATCCCTGGGGCACACCACTAGTGCCAGCTGCCAACTGGATGTGGCACCATTCACTACCACTCTCTGGGTCCAGCCCTCCAGCCAGTTCTTGACCCATATCAGAGTGAATCTGCCCAAGCCAGGAGCTGCCAGCTGTGCTAGGAGCTTGTTGTGGCAGACAGTGTCAAAGGCCTTACTGCAGTCCGGGTAGACTACATCCACAGCCTGCCCCACATTCACCAGGCAGGGAACCTGATCATAAAAGGAGATCAGGTTGGTCAGGCAGGACCTGCCCTTTCTAAACCTGTGCTGGCTGGGCCTGGTCCCTTGGTGTGATGGTTTGGGTGTCCCCTGCCCCCCCACACTTTTAGAAATCACCCAGGCTAGACTCAGTCGGCTCTGGAAATTTGAATGAAGCTTATATTTACAGCTGGCACAATTTACAAGCAGATAGTTACAGTATATACAGATATAGACAGAAATAGACAAGGGAAAAAAGGTAATACAGACACAATTCCCCTCCCAGAAACCTGAGTCCCCAGGAGGGGCTCTCAACCACCCCCTCACCTTCCCCCTACCCCTCTCAACCTTACCCCAGTCCCAAGGAAGAATGGAGGTTCGGCCAAGAGAGTTAAAAAGCAAGGTGAAGCAGCCAAGCAAAGGGAGGGTGAGGTTAGAAAGCAAGATGGAGTCCAGCCAGCAGCCTCAGCTTCTCCCCAGCAGGCAAAGCTCCCCAGCGAAGAGAAGAAGCAAGTGACCTAATCTTTGTTTTGCCTTTCTTCTTTACACATCCCAGCAAGACTGTGAGGGAAGTAGACCTCACCATTGTTTTCATTTTACAGCCTATCATCTAGTTCTTCTCACCAAAACATGCTAGCTAGGCTCAAACTAGCACACTTGGCCATCCTGTAGGTGCTTTGTAATGACACTCAAGACAACCTGTTCCATGCCCTTGCCTGGCACTGAGGTCAGGCTGACGGGTTCCTCCCTCTGACCCTTCTCCAGTAAGCCAGGACTGTTGATAAATGATGGAGAGTGGCTTGGGTTCCCACTTCTGTGCTGCAGCTCAGGTCCAGGGCAGTTCCTCTCTAAGGCTGTGGGAGCTGTGGGAGCTGCTAGGTAGCTGTTTCTCAGTTTTGTCTTGTTAAAAAGGCTGTCACATAGGGCCACTGAGTGCCTTCTTTCTAGGCACCTGCTAAAAACCTGTCTCTTCATGCAGAAGAGGCAGTGCCAGAAGATCACAGAATTGTCAGGGTTGGAAGGGACCTCAAGGATCATCTAGTTCCAGCCCACTCTGCCATGGGCAGGGACACCTCACACTAGATCAGGTTGCTCAGAGCCACATCCAGCCTGGCCTTAAAAATTTCCAGGATTGAGGCTTCCAGCATTTCCCTGGGCAACCTGTGCCAGTGTCTCATCACCCTCATGGTGAAGAGCTTCTTCCTAATGTCTAATCTAAATCTGCCCTCCTCTAACTGCCTGACAAACCCGATGGCCTTCTATGAACAGATCACAACATTCATAGATGAGGGGCAACTGATGTAATTTATCTGAACCTGAGCAAGGCCTTTGACACTGTCCCACACCACATCCTGGTCTCCAAGCTGGTGAAGCATGGGTTTGGATGAGGCTGTGGGCAGCCTGCTCTAGGGTAGGGTGTCCCTGGGCAAGGCAGGGGGGTTGGAATTAGATGATCCTTGTGGTCCCTTCTGACCCCGACTGATTCTATGATTCTGTGATTCTAACTTGGATCCATTCACCCCAGTCCTATCACTACCTGACACCCCAAGAAGTTCCTCACTGGCTTTCTCAGTAGGCCCTCTTCAGATAGTGTAAGGGTGCCCAGTTTGCATCCACCTGCTATTATTTTCAATCTTAGGAGTAAATGAAGATCCTCGAACCCACACATGGTATGAGGGGACCTTAGTAACCTTGCCTTTGCAAGATACAGTCATACAGTTGCTAAGGTAGGGACCTGGACAGGCTGGAGAGGTGGGCCCAGGCCAAGCTCATGACGTTTAACAAGGCCAAGTGTAAGGTCCTGCACCTGGGTCGGTGCAATCCCAGGCACAGATACAGGCTGGGTGGTGAATGGCTGAGAGCAGCCCTGAGGAGAAGGACCTGGGGGTCTGGGTCGACGAAAAGCTCAACATGAGCCGGCAGTGTGCACATGCAGCCCAGACAGCAACCCTGTGCTGGGCTGCATCAAGAGCAGTGTGGCCAGCAGGGCAAGGGAGGGGATTCTCCCCCTTTACTCTGCTCTCCTCAGACCCCACCTGGAGTACTGTGTGCAGTTCTGGAGCCCCCAACACAAGAAGGACATGGAACTGCTGGAGCGGGTCCAGAGGAGAGCCACGAAGATGATCAGAGGGCTGCAGCAGCTCTGCTATGAGGACAGGCTGAGAGAGTTGGGGCTCTGCAGCCTGGAGAAGAGAAGGCTTCGAGGAGACCTTAGAGTGGCTTTCCAGTATCTGAAGGGAGCCTACAGGAAGGCTGGGGAGGGACTATTGACAAGGTCTAGTAATGTCAGGACGAGGGGGAATGGGTTTAAGCTGGAAGAGGGGAGATTTAGACTGGATGTTAGGAGGAAGTTCTTTACAGTGAGGGTGGTGAGACACTGGCACAGGTTGCCCAGGGAGGTTGTGGATGCTTCCTCCCTGGAGGTGTTCAAAGCCAGGCTGGATGAGGCCTTGAGCAACCTGCTCTAGTGGGAGGTGTCCCTGCCTATGGCAGGGGGTTGGAGCTGGATGATCCTTGAGGTCCCTTCCAACCTAAACCATTCTATGATTCTGTGATTCTAAGGTATTGCTACATGGCAATGCTTGCATCTAGCCTTGTTTCAGCAGATGGGGAGGGGGATGCTTCACCCCTCCAGTCCTGCATCCAACAGTGATAAGTCCCACAAAGCAGGAAGGAAACAATTCTGTCTTTCACAGCCTCTACAAGGAGGCAAGATATGTGTGTGAAGGATCCAGGGGTCGTTACAAGCAGCAAGGTGGTTTGGCACCAGTAGCAGGAGATAATTTTCTTGGTGGCAAAAGAAAGATTTTTTTTAGGGAGAAAAGGGGAGAGAAGTCACTGTGGGAGGAGTTTAAGTGGGAGTCCAAATGTGTTTGCTTTTTACAGAGGGCTGTTTTAATCTGTGGAAGATACTAGGATTCAAATAGTGAGCAAAGTGGGGGAGGACCCGACAGGGACCACAGATCAAGCAGTAACAGAAAGCAGTTGAAGCAACTGACAGGCTTCACATAAAGAGAAGTTCTGCTTGTAAAATTCAAAGCTATTAAGCACTGGCCAGATCCCAAGACCTCAAAAATAAATGCAGGTCTATGGCACCTTGGAAAGTTGCTTTGTTTATAAAGGGAACTTGTATTTTGTCTCCTATACTTGAAGGAGACAGAGACCTTCCCAGGAACTTCTGTGGCCAGCCCAGCTCTATAAAAAATACCCAATCCACCTCAGAGTTAGACTACTTCTCCATGGCTGTCTTTAGGCTGATTTCAACCTTGATTAGGATTTCCAATTGTATTATAGCTGGAAGGATAAAGCACATCAGTGAAAGCAGAACCAAACTGCAAAGCAACCTGAGCACAATAAAGAAGCCAAGCCCCAGGGAATGAGGAGGATATTGACTAGTGAAAATCTAAGCTGTTATGGGAAGCCTTTTAACTCTAGTGCAGTGCACATTCCTGTTCTCCTTCTAATCTGGAGGGAACTGAAGCACCAAGCATCAAAATGGCACAGGGGAAGAACAAATGCAGGGAGATGTGTCATAAATGTGGAGCATAAAGAATCATAGAATCATAGAATTAACCAGGTTAGAAGAGACCTCCAACATCATCCAGTCCAATCTGTAGCCCAGCCCTATCCAATCAACCAGACCATGGCACTAAGTGCCCCATCCAGGCTTTGCTTCAGCACTTCCAGGGACAGCGACTCCACCCCCCCCCCCGGGCAGCCCATTCCAATGCCAATCACTCTCTCTGCCAACAACTTCCTCCTAACATCCAGCCTAGACCTCCCCTGGCACAGCTTGAGACTGTGTCCCCTTCTTCTGTTGCTGCTTGCCTGGCAGAAGAGCCCAACCCCATCTGGCTACAACCTCCCTTCAGGTAGCTGTAGCCAGCAATGAGGTCTGCCCTGAGCCTCCTCTTCTGCAGGCTGCACACCCCCAGCTCCCCCAGCCTCTCCTCCCAGGGCTGTGCTCCAGGCCTCTGAGCAGCTTCGTTGCCCTTCTCTGGACACATTCCAGCACCTCAACATCTCTCTTGAATTGAGGAGCCCAGAACTGGACACAGCACTCAAGGTGTGGCCTGAGCAGTGCTGAGCACAGGGGCAGAATAACCTCCCTTGTTCTGCTGGCCACACTGCTCCTGAGCCAGCCCAGGATGCCATTGGCTCTGCTGCCCACCTGGGCACACTGACATTTGCCATGGAAAACTCTCAGGTCCGTGTTGGAAGGCACTTTTCAGTGGTGAAGGTATATGCTGTGTCTTAATTGCTTTCATTGTTAACTGGAATAAACCTACACATGTCAGCATTTCTTTAGGAAGTGCAGTTTTGGAGGGAAAAAAGAGTAAATTTGGACTATTGCAAGTATTGTGCATTGATTTTGACTTCCAGTTCAGACCATGGTACAGAAATGGAATACATATTTCATGGAAAAAAGGCAGTCCCTTACTCAGAAAAGATTTCCACATGATACTTCCACATTAAAATTCCTCCTTTTTTTTTTTTCCTCCTTCTTCCTCTTTTCCCTTTTTGAAATAATATTCAGTAGAGTCAACAGAGCTTAGCAAAGTATCTTTAATTTTGTCAGAACCATATTTTCTGACAGAACATGGTTCCCCTAAAGTTTTTTTTCCTGACCAGCTCAGTTTCAGGCCCATATATCTAGGCAATCCCTCTGCTAATGCAGAATTATCCCCCGCAGTATATTTCACCAGTTCTCTGTCTGGTCTTCCTATAAATGTCTCAGACAATAGGACTCCCGCTGAAAAATTACTCTATAGTCTAATAGATCTGTCAGAAAGATTTTCCTGAAACTCAGACTATATTTTCCTTGTCTTAATTTGGGATGTCGTGGAGCAGCTCATGAAATGGAAGCGTAGTAAATCACTTGAACCAGATGGTATTCATCGGGGGGTTCCGAGAGAAATAAAGTGCAAACCAGGGAAGATACTGGCGATAAATCACCTAAACCAGCAGCTGTTCCCTTTAAAGGGGGAAATCTAGGCTGATGCCTCTACTTGGAATAAAAGTTGTTACTCCTTTTCAACTGAATAAAAGATCAACTGCAAGAGCTGCAGCCTGAAGAGCTCAGTCTCAGCTTCAAGGATATCTACTGACAATCTGACTATAGCCCACGTATTAGCTGGTTATGATTTTAGACCAAGCCATGGCCTCTCCCACAAGGGTCTCTAGTGGGAGAGAAATCTTGGAAAGAAAAACAACCACAGTTCATAGAATCCTAGAATCAGCCAGGTTGGAAGAGACCTCCAAGATCATCCAGTCCAACCTATCACCCAGCCCTATCCAGTCAACCAGACCATGGCACTAAGTGCCTCATCCAGGCTTTGCTTCAACACCTCCAAGGACGACTCCACCACCTCCCTGGGCAGCCCATTCCAATGCCAATCACTCTCTCTGCCAACAACTTCCTCCTAACATCCAGCCTAGACCATCCTGGGCAGTCCATTCCAATGCCAATCACTCTCTCTGCCAGCAACTTCCTCCTAATATCCAAGCTATACCTCCCCTGGCACAACTTGAGACTGTGTCCATTTGTTCTGTTGCCGCTTGCCTGGGAGAAGAGACCAACTTGTATAGGAAGTTCCAGTCTAGAAAAATGTAGAACTGCATGGCTCTGATTTTCCTGGATATTTGAGGAGGAAAAAAAGGGGCTGCCCAGGGAGGTGGTGGAGTCACCATCCCTGGAGGTGTTCAGGAAAAGACTGGATGAGGCACTTAGTGCCATGGTCTAGTTGCTTGGCTAGGGCTGGGTGATAGGATGGATTGGGTGAACTTGGAGGTCTCTTCCAACCTGGTTGATTCTATGACTCTATGAAAAGGAGGCTGTAGGAAAAGGGTTCCTTGAAGAGGGAGTTTGCTATTGCCAGCTGAAAGGGTCCCAATATAAATAAAGGCTCCCAAAGCTAACAGGTGCTAGATGTTGGAATAAGCAGCAGGGATGGAGTTTATCACATCAGGTGTCCAAAGCTGTGGGAGTCACATCCATTGTGATAAGAGTTTGGGTTTTTTGCTTTAAAATTCAATATGCTTATGTTACAGTAGGCAGAGTGAAGGAAACACAGCCTACAGGTGGAGCATGAGCAAGTTAAGAATGGTCATGTTTCTAAGTCTGGTGGCAGCCCTTTCTTCTCTGTGGCCTCCAATAGGATTCATTACCTCAGCCAGTAATCAGAGGAAATTCAGTTCATCTTGCTCTACTTTGGATAAGTTTTCCATTGGTGAAATTCTGATAACAGACAAACCTCTCCCTGTGAAGGGTGTGTGAATTATCTTGTGGCTGCTGAACAATGCAGCAGGAGAAGGCTGTATTTCTGTCCTCTTAAGGAGCAGCTATTTGTATTGCAAGGCAGGAGCAAGACAGGTTGGGGGCTCTGTATAGAGATGAAGAGTTACATTTATTATTATTCAGATCTTGTCTCAAGTTATGGTAGAAATTTAGGAAGTGTTCCTGGGGCTTGAAGCACCTGATGAGAAAATCTCATCAATTACTCTTCCAGGACCAGAAGTGTGAGCAGAGCTAGTGGCAGTGGCCACAGAGAGAGGAACACATACTCAGCAAAAAGCTGCTGGGAGTTGTGTTAAAAGCCAAAGAGGACTGACAGCTTTGGAGCAATTATTCATTCACTGAGTGCTTTGGAAAGGGAAAGACAAATTATGTGGTTTGGTTTGGTTTGGTTTGCATTGCTTTGCTTTGCTTTGCTTTGCTTTGCTTTGGGTTTCTTCTGCTGTATCACGTGTGCAGTGTGCCTGTGCAGCCCAGATAGCCAACTGCATCCTCAGCTGCATGAAGAGAAGCATGGCCAGAGGGGCAGGGGAGGGGATTCTGCCCCTTCACTCTGCGCTCCTCAGATCCCACCTGCAGTCCTGTGTGCAGTTCTGGAGCCCCCAGCACAAGAGGGACATGCAGCTGTTGGAACCAGTCCAGAGAAGGACCACAAAGATGCTCAGAGGGCTGCAGCAGCTCTGCTATGAGGACAGGCTACAAGAGTTGGGGGTCTGCATCCTGGAGAAGAGAAGGCTTCCAGGAGACCTTATAGTGGCCTTCCAGCATCTGAAAGGGACCTCCAGGAAGGCTTGGCTATTGACAAGGTCCTGTAATGACAGGATGAGGAGGAAAGGGTTTAAACTGGCAGAGAGGAGATTGAAACTGGATGTTAGGAAAGGGTTCTTTGCAGTGAGGGTGGTGAGACACTGGCACAGGTTGCCCAGGGAGGCTGTGGCTGCTCCCTCGCTGGAGGTGTTCAAGGACAGGTCGGATGGGACCCTGGGCAGCCTGTTCTAGTGGGAGGTGTCCCTGCCTATGGCAGGGGGTTGGAACTGGCTGAGCTTTGCAGTCCCTTCCAACCTAAACCTTTCTGTGATTCTGTGATTGTGGTGCCTACTTGGTCTATTTGGATTTTCTGCCTTTATTCTCATTCATGGTAGCTCCATCTACTCTATTCAGCTATATTCATGTCAGGAGGATCAGTCATCAAGGGTACCTTCAAAACCTCACTCTTAATATTTGTTTTGCCTTGTATAGACATCACACATTCAGCCCTGGCTCAGACTGCTTACACAGCTCATATGCATTGCATTACACAAACCCTAAGCTCCCACAGAGAGTACACTTGGAATCCCTACGTAGAAGTGCTTGAATGTGTCCACAGAAGGGCAGCAAGGCTGGTGAGGGGCCTGGAGCACAGCCCTGTGAGGAGAGGCTGAGGGAGCTGGGGGTGTGCAGCCTGCAGAAGAGGAGGCTCAGGGCAGACCTCATTGCTGTCTACAACCACCTGAAGGGAGGTTGTAGCCAGGTGGGGTTGGTCTCTTCTGCCAGGCAACCAGTGACAGGACAAGAGGACAGAGTCTCAAGCTGTGCCAGGGGAGGTCTAGGCTGGATGTTAGGAGGAATTTGTTGGCAGAGAGAGTGATTGGCATTGGAATGGGCTGCCCAGGGAGGTGGTGGAGTTGCTGTCCCTGGAGGTGTTGAAGCAAAGCCTGGATGGGGCACTTAGTGCCATGGTTTAGTTAATTAGAAGGTGCTGGGTGCTAGGTTCTACTCAATGATCTTAAAGGTCTTTTCCAACCTGGTTTATTCTGTGTGAAACTGTGACGGACTGCATCTCTTTTCTACACATGACTCAGATGGATGTAGGTGAAGCTCTGTTTTATTCCTACTGAAAATCCTGGGGGAAAAGGGATTCTTGCAAATACAGACCCTATCAAAATTTTCCTCAAGCCATCTTGGAAGGCTGCTCCAGAGCCAACACCAGCACTGTTCTTACAGCAGGAATTTTATCTGTGGGTATTTTGACTTCAAAGCTGTTGACTGGAGTGGAGATCTCCACCTGGAAGTGTAAGAGCTACTGTTGAAGTCTTTGAAGAAGAAAATAATACTTAACTGGAAATGTACCTACAGCTTGTTCTCACTACAAACTCTGTATTCTACAACAGTAGTTTCTGCTGTTCAAAATGCTCGTTGAAAAACACTCTCCCAGCTGTCCTCTGGCTGGAGAACTCCTCCTGTCACAGGTACTCCAGCACAGCGCTGCCGTGCGTTACACCTGCCTGCCCTGCGCAAAGTGCAACAGCTGCAGAGTCTCAGGAGAGGATACAGCTGAGACCCTGTCACTGTATTACCTGGGATTGTGATTTCCTTCACAAAGCAGCAGTCCTAGGCAGCTGACTGAGGCATGCTTCTCACTACCAGCTGATACCCAAATGCAGATCTCTTTAAGGAAGAAATCCACATTCTGGGCCACTGTCCACGCTCGGATTTGATAGTATTAGCACTGGAATCAGCATGCCAGGGAACTGGACAGGATGAAGAAGAGAATGTGTTCCATTTCTGTGATTTCTCAAGAAGATGGACAAATCTTAAAAGAACAAAACCAAAACCCAACAAAACACCCCAAAGATTTCAGTTTCTTTTGCCAAGTGTAATGGTTTCTGTGTCACCTGTAGCAGGTGTACTTTGTGGTCTTCATGCAGACCCAAAGCCTTTGATTATCCTTAGTGAGAGGTGCACTGAGATGTTAATGACATTCACACTTAGGTTTGTCTCCAGACTGAAAGGGGATGCAGCCTCTACAAGGCCAGGCTTACACCTATGGCCAGGTGCAGCACGGAGCAAAGGTGCAACCATTGCCATCCAGTTTGATCCTTATTCTTCTCTCCCGTTTTTCTACAGGGGTTATGAATGGAGGCCCTTCAGCAAAGGGCAGAGTTTGGCTGGGATGCAGTGGGGGTGTCAGAACAGCATCAAAGTCAGAAGTAGCCTCCTTGATTGGAAAACTATGAAACTATTCCAGTTCTGGGCTGCTCAATTCAAGAGAGATGTTGCAATGCTGGAACGTGTCCAGAGAAGGGCATCAAGGCTGCTGAGAGGCCTGGAGCACAGCCTTGTGAGGAGAGGCTGAGGGAGCTGGGGGTGTGCAGCCTGCAGAAGAGGAGGCTCAGGACCAAGCTCATTGCTGTCTACAACTACCTGAAGGGAGGCTGTAGCAAGGTGGGGTTGGGCTCTTCTGCCAGTCTCTTATTCTCTTCATTGTGCTATATCCCATTCAAAATAAGCCAATATAGGTCAAAATAAGTCAGCTAAACCCAAAGGATGCATCAGCCTAGACACAACTACTTAAAGGAGGTTGCAGACAGGTGGGGTTGGTCCCTTCTCCCAGACAACCAGCGACAGAACAAGGGGACACAGCCTGAAGTTGTGCCAGGAGAGGTCTAGGCTGGATGTTAGGAGGAAGTTGTTGGCAGAGAGAGTGATTGGCATTGGAATGGGCTGCCCAGGGAGGTGGTGGAGTTGCCGTCCCTGGAGGTGCTCAAGCCAAGCCTGGATGAGGCACTTAGTGCCATGGTCTAGTTGGCTGGATAGGGCTGGGTGCTAGGTTGGACTGGATGAGCTTGGAGGTCTCTTCCAACCTGGTTGATTCTATGATTCTATTCACTTGAAAAATTTGAGATCAGCTTAAACATATCTTTTTTATGTATAAAATATGATACATTTGTTTTTCTTCTGAGTTTCTCTCCCACTGAGGTTTGCATGTTTGCAGAGTAATCCCTATGCTGCAAGTGCTGCATAAGCACCTCTTTCACATTGCTGCAGCATCTCAGGCTGTAAGAAGAGCTGTAGATATTCAGAATTTACTGTCAAGGGGCTTTTGTTCTCTCTAATCATTCGTCTGCATTAATTATGCTCTGCTTCTCAGGGATGCTATCTGGTATGTTTATCAAGTTATCATGGAAAGTGATAAACATATCCGAAGGGTGAGTGCCAAGTGGAGGGGGACAACCTCTTTTTGGTGGGGTGTGCTAATAAGATGAGGAAAGGAACAGTGAGATCAAACTTGAACAGAGAAGGTCTCACCTCAATGTGAGGAGAAACTTCTTTACAGTGGGAGTGACAGAGCCCTGCAGCAGGTTGCCTAGAGAGGCTGTGGAGTCTCCTTCTCTGGAGACTTTCAAAACCTGCCTGGATGCATTCCTGTGCAGCCAACCCTGTGCAGCAGGGTGATACTGCTTTGGCAAGGAGGTTGGCCTCAATCATCTCCGAAGGTCCCTTCCAATCTCTAATGTTCTAGTGAAAGGTGTCCCTGCCTATAGCAGGGGATCTTGAAGGAACTTGATGATCCTTGAGGTCCCTTCCAACCTAAACCATTCTGTGATTCTGTGGTTATGTGTCCTGTGATTGTGTGATTCTGTGAACATGCAGAAGAATCATAGAATCACAGAATCAGTCAGGGTTGGAAGGGACCACAAGGATCAGCCAGTTCCAACCCCCCTGCCATGGGCAAGGACACCCTACCCTAGCTCAGGCTGGCTACNATGATCCAACATGTCCACATCATTCTTGTTCTAGGAGCTCCAGAACTGGATGCAGTACTCCAGGTGGGGTCTAAGCAGAGTGCTATAGAGGGGGAGAATCACCTCCCTCGACCTGCTGGCCACATTTCTCCTGCTGCAGCCCAGTTTCTGGTTGGCCTCTGGGCTGCAAGTGCACACTTGAAGAACTGGTAATCATTTTTTCAGGGTATCCAGTGCATTATTCCTGGTGACTAGATCTGTGGTAGGCTGTTGAAGAGGAAACAACAGAGCCCTAGGGCCCATTTTGATTTAGAGCTAGATTCCTCACGTTTAGTTTTGTGATCACCTTAATAATTAGCACAGCTTCAGTGCTGTGCTTCGCCGATGTGTTCCCACCGCGACACAGAGCCTTAGCTGGGCTGTGTCTTTTTGATGCTGGCTCACGGTGTTTGCCCTATCATTTCTTTCCAGGGAAAGAAGCCCCATCTGAAAATTGGTGGCTTAAAGTACTCTGGTAATGAGGTCTCACTGTGGTATTGCTTGCCCCCACTTATCTCTACATATAGCAGGGTCTCAGACCAGCAGTTCCTGGCAGCTTAAGGTACCATAGACCAATATGGTGAAGACGTCGCTATTTTCAGAGACATGGGAGAGATCTTTGGTTAGGGAAAAAACAAAAGATAAAGGCTTTCAATGTAGGGATTCTATCATGTGAAAGGGAAACACTGTGCTTTCTCCCCTCTTCTTGTGCAGATAAAACATTAGTGGATAAGACAGGGGATCATATTCCCCTTTTGAAAAAGTTGCTACTCAGAGATTTGAAGAAAAATCAATGTAACATTTGAATACACTTTGAAGGTCTTTCACAGCTTGAAACTTCACAACTTTTGTCTCTCCCCCTTTTTTTTTTATCCATTACATTTCCATATAAAGCATCCTGCTTGTTAAATATCATCTCTCTTGCTCTTTTCCTCTTGCTTGCTCTCTTTTTTTTTCCTCCCTTTCCCTCCCTCCTGCCACTTTGCTCTCCAGGAGGATGGAACACAGCCTCAAAGGTAGCAACATGCCATTCAATTAAAGCTCTGGCCTTTGTAAGGACAGATAATAGCTTTGATCGCTGCATTTGTGTAATTAAGGGACAGGCGTCTGGTTTAAAGGGGCTCCTCGTTTGCCTTTGAAACGGCGAGCCTATGATGAGTTCGCTGCGACACCAGCGCGGTAGGAAAGTCCCAGTCTCCTTTGGTGTCACATCTATCTGCGTCCCCCAGCTTGCTCGTCCCCTGTCCCGGGGACAACGATTAGGCAGCCCCCCTGCTGCCTGCAGATGGAGTGAAGCGGAGCGATAAGACGAGCTGCCTTTCTGCCCTTCCTCAGATGGGCAGAGGGAAAGCTCTTCTTCACAGGCAGCCCAAGTGTAAGCCGTTTAAACAAGCGTGCGGGAAATATTGGGGTAATTACCAAGCGCAGGGAGGGGGTCTCCGGCTATCATCAGCATTGAGAATGCATTTGCCAACTCGCCGGGCAGGTTAATTGATCCTTTTTCTGCAGTCAGTCTTTTGAAAGAATTCTCGCTCCGAGTCGTAGCCCCAAGTCGGGAGAACGCAGCGTGCCGAGGAGAGGCGTCCGCACGGGCAGCCGCACGGATTTACCGCTCCTGCAGCTGACTTTCTTCTCTGCCAAAGCCTTGAGAACTGTTGCGATAATTCACGCTTGATAGATTTGTTTTCTGTAATAAGATCAAGCCCACAAAGCGAGAATAAAAAGCAGTGCCGCCTCTGCTTCCTTCTCGGCAGTGATGCTGGCCAAGTGCTCTGATCACAGGAAGCTGCTCCGAGGCGCTGCTGCCTGCCGCTTCATTCGGTTCACTTAGGAGAGAGTTTGCCCTGGTTTAAATCCGCACCTAGGAGAGACTTTGCCCTGATTTAAATCCGCAACTAGGGGAGAGTTTGCCCCGGTTTAAGTTCGCACCAGCGAAGAGGGCCACCAGGTCAGTAGAGCAGTGGTGACCGGCAGCCCCCCACGGAGACCGGACAGGCTTCTCTCCATCTCCGCAAGGAATTTCAGCCAAGTGGCAGGTTTGTTGCTGGGGAGACGAGGACCAGCCTCTTGGTGCCCTCTGCCCCCCGCCCCCGCTCTCGCTCTTCCCAGCTGGTGGAGGAGGGAAGCTGGCAGCGAACACCTTAATGGTGTACCCACTTCTCGCATTTGCCCAGTGAAGGGTGTGCCAAGAGGAGAGAAGTGGCTCGCAGCACCTTCCTAGCAGCACGTGTGGGTCTCCTGTGCAGTGTCATTTGCACCTTAGGCTGCATGTCGTGCCTAAAGCAGGAAAGTATGGGAGAGGAAGGAGAGTTTGCAAGAGCTACAGCGTGTTGCTCTCCTGACTGACCAACAGTAATTGCACGTTCAAGGAAAGTAAAATACTGTGCTGTGATGGAGCTGCTGCGCTGCAGAGAGGGTTTCAGAACTCTTTACTAGCACTGTCATGGCAACTTGAGGTAATGGAAGTGACAAAAGTGTCCCAATATAATTTGAAATACCTTTATTCCAAGGTTGAGGTACTGGAAGGTGCCCAGAGAAAAGTGACAAAGTTGGTGAGGGGCCTGGAGCACAGCCCTGTGAGGAGAGGCTGAGGGAGCTGGGGGTGTGCAGCCTGCAGAAGAGGAGGCTCAGGGCAGACCTCATTGCTGTCTACAACTACCTGAAGGGAGGCTGTAGCCAGGTGGGGTTGGTCTCTTCTGCCAGGCAACCAGCAACAGAACAAGGGGACACAGTCTCAAGTTGTGCCAGGGGAGGTCTAGGCTGGATGTTAGGAGGAAGTTGTTGTCAGAGAGAGTGATTGGCATTGGAATGGGCTGCCCAGGGAGGTGGTGGAGTCACCGTCCCTGGAGGTGTTGAAGCAAAGCCTGGATGAGGCACTTAGTGCCATGGTCTGGTTGATTGGCCAGGGCTGGGTGCTAGGTTGGGCTGGATGAGTTTGGAGGTCTTTTCCAACCTGGCTGGTTCTATGACTCTATGATTCTATTTTCACAGAAGAATCTAGCACCTTGGCCATTTCTGTTAGGGCACCTGTCAGTTCAGACTGCGTCTAGTCTGCACACACAGCAAATTGTCCCCCCTACTAAAAAGCAATGAATAGAGCTATTAACATCCATCTCTATTATGATGCCCTGCTTCTTTGTACAGGGATACCAAGATATTGTAGGAGCCAAAGCCTTAAAAGTTGCTGTTTTTCCTGTTCCAAGTTTTCCCTGCCTTCTCTATTATTATTGCTACATCTGTGAGTGTCACATCACTGACTCCCAAAATACCAAGGGCCAGGTTTGGCAATTAAATTGCAAACATTTGCATGAGGGAAATTATGTGCTGGTGCCTTGTGGGTTGGAAGGACCAGATTCACAGGATTGGCAGCTGGGCAGATGTCTGTTCTGCCACTAACATTTACACACAGAGACACACACAGAGACATCTGCATGGGAAGTCTGCAAGTTCTTGCCTATTCAGGCCTCACTACGAGGCCCTAACTGCTACATAATGCTCTCAGTAACCTTTGTTTCTTGTCAAGAAGTTTTCAAAAAGAAAACACCATGGATTTAAGAAAAGGGATGGTGTCACTGTGGCTGTGTGCCTGGATGCCTTGTCAAAGGCTGAGAAACATGTCCAGCTGCTTTCATGGGCTCTCCTTCAAGCATTGTCACGTATTCCATCCTACAGTTCTCACAGCCCTCCAGGAAAGAATCCCAGGTCTCTTCTCCAGGAAAGAATCCCAGGTCTCTTCTGGCACTACTGAGTTGTGTAGGGCACTGCAAAACAGCAGGGGCCAGCCTCACCCCATTCACAAATCACAGACTTTCTCAGATTGGAAAAGACCTTCAAGATCCTGGAGTCCATAGAATCATAGAATCATAGAATGGTTTAGGTTGGAAGGGACCTCAAGGATCATCCAGCTCCAACCCCCTGCCATAGGCAGGGACACCTCCCACTAGAGCAGGCTGCTCAAGGCCTCATCCAGCCTGGCTTTAAACACCTCCAGGGAAGAAGCATCCACAACCTCCCTGGGCAACCTGTGCCAGTGTCTTACCACCCTCACTGTAAAGAACTTCCTCCTAACATCCAGTCTAAATCTCCCCTCTTCCAGCTTAAACCCATTCCCCCTCGTCCTAACATTACTAGACCATGTAAATAGTCCCTCCCCAGCTTTCCTGTAGGCTCCCTTCAGATACTGGAGTTCAGCTGCACTTCATCTTGCCTCCTCGTTTACCCTTACTGCTCAGGGACTGGGGTGCCTACAGAGCTAGCAGTGACAGGGTATCTTTTCTGCTGCCTGTCTTTGGCCACAGCTCAGTGGTGGATGAATAGCAAAGCAGGGATCCGCTCAGGCGGAGAGCTGAAAACCACTCAGGCAGAGGGCTGAGGACCTTTCAGCCACTCACGTTTGCTGGGAGTTTAATGGCAGGCAGAGGACTTGACTCCCTGGGGCTGCCACAGACAGTGAAAGCACAGCAAAGTGCCCTGCAGTACTCCAGCCACTAATTCGAGGAGGCCAGGCCAGTGTGGAAAGCAACAGTAATTGCCTGTTGTTCAAAACTCTCTTCTCTGTGAAAATGTCTGTCTGCAAGGAGACATGTTCCTAGTCCTCAGGAAGGGGACGGTGGAGCTTTGGATGCCCCTTGACTGGCAGAGTGGCACAAGTGGGAGCCCCTTGTGTTTTGAGGAGAGCACAGCGTGTCTGCAGTGGGCACTCAAAAACAACAGCCTGCTGCCGAGCCTGAGAGCAGCAGGCAAAACTTCAGTACAGGGCAGGTTCTTACACTTGATCTGTGGCTCCTGACACCTGCCCCTTCTGAGGAAAAGAAGCAAGGCTTGAATGCCCTCCAAAGAACCATGTTGCCACCACAGCTGCTGTTTTTAATACCCCACTGTGCAGGGTAGTATCCTGAAAGAGACTAAAAGCCTCTCTGCCCAACTACTCTTGCCAGATCTGAAGCAGGTGGCTGTTGGAGCTGTCTTTTTCCCGTTGCCAGGCTTTCTTTTGGGCATCTATCACTGAGCCAAGGGTAATCTCCAGTGGGACTTGCACCAATTGTTTACTCTATTTATATTTAGCTAATTAAGTGATAATGGGCACATGTGGGAAAATAATTATTACTTGCAAAGCACAAACTGAGCAAATAATGTGTTTTGTTTGTGTCTAAAGATAATGATATGTCTGCCTCTCCAATGGCTGTGAAACGCTTGGTCATCCTTTCTTGCTTAGTTCATCCCTTCCAGAGAAGGGCACCGAGGCTGGGGAGGGGGCTGGAGCACCTCGTCGAGTCATCTTCTGATTGGGAACTGTGTCCAGTTCTGGGCTCCTCAATTCAAGAGAGATGTTGAGGTGCTGGAAGGTGTCCACAGGAGGGCGACAAAGCTGGTGAGGGGCCTGGAGCACAGCCCTGTGAGGAGAGGCTGAGGGAGCTGGGGGTGTGCAGCCTGCAGAAGAGGAGGCTCAGGGCAGAGCTCATTGCTGTCTACAACTCTGAAGGGAGGCTGTAGCCAGGTGGGGTTGGGCTCTTCTGCCAGGCAAGCAGCAACAGAAGAAGGGGACACAGTCTCAAGTTGTGGCAGGGGAGGTCTAGGCTGGATGTTAGGAGGAAGTTGTTGTCAGAGAGAGTGATTGGCATTGGAATGGGCTGCCCAGGGAGGTGGTGGAGTTGCTGTCCCTGGAGGTGTTGAAGCAAAGCCTGGCTGAGGCACTTAGTTGGGGGTGTTCAGCCTGGAAAAGAGGAGGCTCAGGGGAGACCTTATTTCTCTCCACAACTACCTGAAAGGAGGTTGCAGCCAGGTGGGGGTTGGTCTCTTCTGCCAGTCTCTCCTTCTCTTTATTATGCCATATCCCATTCAAAATAAGCCAATACAGGTCAAAAGAAGTCAGCTGAACTCAAAGATGCATCAACTTAGACACATCAGAAGTTATCCAGGTGAGGGTTGGTCTCTTCTCCCAGGCATTATTGACAGAAGAAGAGCACACAGCCTCAAGCTGTGCCAGAGTAGGTGCCAGGGACCTCTGTAGACTTCAGGTTTGTTCCCAGGATTTAAATAGAGCATAGTACAAAGTCATCAACATTGACTGCTGGGGGATCAGCAACTGGAAGTGGCTGCTGGTGGACAAGAAGTTCAACATGAGCCAGCAGTGTGCACTTGCAGCCCAGAAAGCCACCCAGAGCCTGGGCTGCAGCAGGAGAAGTGTGGCCAGCAGGGCCAGGGAGTGATTCTCCCCCTCTGCTCTACTCTGTTGAGACCCCACCTGGAGTACTGCATCCAGTTCTGGAGCCCTTATGACAAGAGTGAGGTAGAGATGCTCCAGAGCAAGGCCAGGAGGATGCTCAGAGGGCTGCAGCAGCTCTGCTGTGAGCACAGACTGAAAGAGTTGGGGCTGTGCAGTCTGGAGAAGAGGAGGCTCCCAGGTGACCTTCTTGTGGCCTTCCAGGATCTGAAGGGGGCCTACAAAAAAGCTGGGGAGGGACTTTTTAGGCTGTCAGGGAGTGCCAGGAGTGGGGGGAATGGAGCAAAGCTGGAGGTGGGGAGAGTGAGGCTGGATGTGAGGAGGAAGTTGTTGAGCATGAGAGTGGTGAGAGGCTGGACTGGGTTGCCCAGGGAGGTGGTTGAGGCCCCATGGCTGGAGGTGTTTAAGGCCAGGCTGGATGAGGCAGTGGGCAGCCTGCTCTAGGGTAGGGTGTCCCTGGGCATGGCAGGGGGGTTGGAACTGGCTGATCCTTGTGGTCCCTTCCAACCCTGACTGATTCTGTGATTCTAAAAAGCTCTTTATCTGAGATGGCTACATGGAAATAACATTTCTTCTTCCTTTTCTCTTCTGTGTTCATTGTCTTGGAAGAAGGATAATGGGTGGAGATATCTCAGAGGTCTGTGAAATCAGATGGGACATATAGAGGATGAATAGAGATCAGTAATTCATGGAGTCTCCCAGCACAAGGCACCAACTTGCGTGGTCAAATTCAAACCAAACTTTCACATCAGTCTGAGGCACAACTCCTGCAAGCTCACTGGAGAGAGATGTGTCAAGGGTTACTGAAGGGGACAGTGGTATCACTGCTTTGTGCTGTTTCTGTCCTGCTGCCATTCTTCAGGCACTTACTTTTGGCTGATGAGATGGGATCCTCCACTAGATAAACTTATACCTGACCCAGCATGGTTGTTACCATGTTGAGCCTATTTATTTTTAGCTCTTTTCTCGGGTTTTGTTTTAGAGTACTCTGTGACCCATGTTGAGTTTTGGTTGTGCCAAGAGCACTCTTGCAGGGAGACTTAATTCCTGCAGCCACACAAATGTGGTGGGCTTTAGCTGTAAATTATTGAGGACTGAAATTCCTTTGATTTATATTAAATATTGTAATTTAAAAGCAATTAGATTAAGGAGATTCAAACTGGATGGTAGGAAAGGGTTCTTTGCAGTGAGGGTGGTGAGACACTGGCACAGGTTGAGGGTGGTGAGACACTGGCACAGGTTGCCCAGGGAGGTTGTGGAGCACAGAAGCACCCAGTGTGGTCTTTGATCACATTGGGTGCGTCTGTGCTCCACAACCTCCCTGGAGGTGTTCAAGGCCAGGTTGGATGAGGCCTTAAGCAACCTGTTCTAGTGGGAGGTGTCTCTGCCTGTGGCAAGGGGTCGGAACCGGCTGAGCTTTGAGGTCCCTTCCAACCTCACCCATTCTCTGAAGTTAATTTCCTGTGTGAGCACATGATGAATTTCAACAGGAGGAGTTCTAGTTTTGAAAACAGAAGGCCATAAAGTCACAGAACTGCACTATTTTGATACAGAACTAGGATGGGGTGGGGGATTGACATCCAATCAGCCTGTGCTGCCATCCAGTGAGATCTGGAGAGGTTGAGTGCTGGCTGAAGGCAAACCACATGAAGTTCAATAAGGACAAGTGCAGGGTCCGCCATCCAGGGAGGAGTAAGAGCAGGCAGCAGTACGATTTGGGGCTGCCTTGCTGGAAAGCAGCTCCCTGGAGAAAGACCTTGGAGTGCTGGTGGGCAGCAAGTTCTGCATGGGCCAGCAATGTGCCCTTGTGGCCAAGAGAGCCAATGGCAGCCTGGGGTGCATCAGGAAAAGTGTGGCCAGCAGGGCTGGGGAGGTTCTTCTCCTCTTCTACTCTGCCTTGGTGAGAGCACACCTGCAATAATGTGTCCAGTTTTGGGCTCCCCAGTCCGAGAGAGACAGGGATCTGCTGAGGCAGTCCAGCAGGGACCATGAGGATGACTGGGGAACGTCAGCATCTCCTCTATGAAGAGGGTCTGAGAGCCCCAGGGGTGTTTAATCTGGAGAAAAGAAGACTGAGAGGAGATCTGATCAATGTGTAGAAATATCTGAGGGGTGGGTGTCAAGTGGATGGGACCAAGCTCTTTTTAGTGGTCAGCAGCAATAAGCCAAGGAGCAATGGATACAAACTGGAACAGAGAAGGTTTCACCTCAACATGAGGAGAAACTTCTTTACAGTGAGGGATACAGAGCCCTGGAGCAGGCTGCCCAGAGAGGCTGTGGAGTCTCCTTCTCTGCAGACTTTCCACACCCACCTGGATGCATTCCTGTGCGAAGTACCCTGGGAGATCCTGCTTTGGCAGGGGGTTGGACTCAGTGATCTCTGGAGGTCCCTTACAGTCTCTAAAGTTCTCTGCTTCTGTGATTTTCTCTATTTCTTTTCCCTATTATTTCTCAGTCGTTTCTCAATCAAGGTTATTCTGTGGAAAGCTAAGGGCACCTTTCCTCCAGCCGAGGAGGACAACCATCTATGATCGTTAATTGCTTCAGGTAAATTGCCATAGTAAAGAGCCAACTCTGTGTGCATGGCAACTATTTTAGAGACACTTTAGTCAAATGAATATAGAAAGATCTACAAGATCACAGACCCACAGGATGTTAGGGGTTGGAAGGGACCTCTGGAGATCTTCCAGTCCAACCCCCCTGCCAGAGCAGGACCACAGAATCCAGTGCAGCTTGCACAGGAACACATCCAAACAGGCCTTGAAAGTCTCCAGAGAAGGAGACTTCACAGCCTCTCTGGGCAGCCTTTCCTTACAGGAAAGGTGTCCCTCCAATTGAGGTGGAGCTCCCTGTGCTGTAGGTTTAAGAGGGATGGGTGAACAGAACCAAGTCTTCCAGGAATGTGTATCTCAACGATAGATTGAATAGAATAGGATAGAATCAATCAGGTTGGAAGAGACCTCCAAGCTCATCCAGTCCAACCTAGCACCCAGCCCTATCCAGTCAACCAGACCATGGCACTAAGTGCCTCATCCAGGCTTTTCCTGAACACCCCCAGGGACAGTGACTCCACCACCTCCCTGGGCAGCCCATTCCAATGCCAATCACTCTCTCTGCCAACAACTTCCTCCTAACATCCAGCCTAGACCTCCCCTGGCACAACTTGAGGCTGTGTCCCCTTGTCCTGTTGCTGGTTGCCTGGGAGAAGAGACCAACCCCCACCTGGCTACAACCTCCCTTCAGGTAGTTGTAGACAGCAATGAGGTCTGCCCTGAGCCTCCTCTTCTCCAGGCTAAACAACCCCAGCTCCCTCAGCCTCTCCTCATAGGGTTTGTGTTCCAGGCCCCTCACCAGCTTTGTTGCCCTTCTCTGGACACCTTCCAGCACCTCAACATCTCTCTTGAGTTGAGGAGCCCAGAACTGGACACAGTACTCAAGGTGTGGCCTGACCAGTGTTGAGTACAGGGGAAGAAGAACCTCCCTTGTCCTGCTGGCCACACTGCTCCTGATACAGGCCAGGATGCCATTGGCCCTCTTGGCCACCTGGGCACACTGCTGGCTCATCTTCAGCCTACTATCCACCAGTACCCCCAGGTCCCTTTCCTCCTGGCTGCTCTCCAGCCACTCTGTCCCCAGCCTGTAGCGTTGCTACAGGGATGGGGGATTGCAGCTGCATTGTGCAAATGAATGTGCAGGCTGGGACCTTAGCTAAGAATCAGTGCAAGAATTAACACACACAAAAGAAAAGAAACTAAAAAAAAAACAAATGCAGACTTCCTTCTGACACAATAAGGTTAAGGAAAAAAGCAAAACTGAGGTTTTAAAGCATCCAAGGTTTTAAAAGGGAAAATAAGAAGAATAGAGGGAAGAAGGTAGTGGAAGGAAAAGAAAAGGAAAAAAAAAAAAAGGGAGAGAAACAAAATCAAAATCAATTAATTGAGGCCTTGAGCGACCTGTTCTAGTGGGAGGTGTCCCTGCCTATGGCAGGGCTTGGGACTGGCTGAGCTTTGAGGTCCCTTCCAGCCTGACCCATCCTGTGATTCTCTGAGTTGATCGATTTAGCAATGGAAAACCACCCCACCATCTAGGGAGGACATGGGGGCTTACATTTGGAACTCTCTTAAAGACAGTGATGCACATCTTTGGAATCTGTGTGTCTGTTCCCCTTTATTGCAGCCTGCCTTTTGAATCATTCTGCACAAACCTCTTCCTTGAGATGTGATGACTCGTTTGAAAGGACACTCTCAGCGGCGTGGGCTGTCTCTGGTGACTCCTACGGCAGAGCTGAGGGCTTGACAGACCGCCGGAACAGAAGGCCTGCTTCTCAGGTGTGCTGGCTGGGCCTTTTGCCCTCACTTGTGTCTGAAAAGCTGCTCCCCATCCTGCTCCTCTCTGCCCTCAGCCCTGCCTCGTCTTGGATCCTCTCCAGTTGCAATGTCAAGTCTCGGTGGCGGCTGTTTCAGGTAAGCACTGCCTTCCAGTGTATTGCTGCCTTGCTGCAGACAATAACACAGGAGGGTGAAAAGAGTAGATAAGGAAAAGGGCAAGAGAGTTTGGAAGAAAATTCCCCATGACTTTTGTTCGTAGTTGCCTTGAGGATTGCTTGTAACAGTAGTAAATAGAGCACTTTAAGATGTCAAGTCATCAGCAGTGTCTTTAAATTGCTGCACAACTCGGTGGGGAAGTACAAGTGTTTTACAGGCTCGTAAACCCCAGACGTCTTGCTGCAAAACAAAGGGCAGGGGTAGGACAGCCACCGTTTGGAGCTCCAGCAGAGCACCTCCACTAAAATCCAAAGCCCCTGCTGGCTGCCATCTTCATTCCAGAGAAGTCTCCCTGATTTGTTTCCTGTTGACAAAAATGGCCAGTAGATTTTCATGGCATCTTTCCTGGAGGGAGATTTCACCAAGGTGGAATCTGAGACATGGCAGAACATCTCTTTTTTTAAGAAACTTAACTTTCAGTGGGTCCTTTTGTCTGTATTCGAGATCACTTATTTGAAGTACAGATTGTCAGGTGCCATTTGTTTCACCTGGCTCACAGAAAATGGCTTTAAATAGCTGAAATAATCAATGAATGCTCATTAGCAACAAGGCAAAAGAGCCACTGGGGGGGGAAATACCCAATTTCAGCCTCAAACATCCTGGTCTAGTATTTGATCTCTGTGAGGTTGAACCTTTCAGTCTGCTTCATTGTACCATATCCCATGCAAAATAAGCCAGTATAGGTCACAGAATCAGTCAAGGTTGGAAGGGACAACAAGGACCATCTAGTTCCAGCCCCATTAACACCCTATCCTAGACCAGCCTGGCCACAGCCTCATCCAGCCTGGCCTTAAACACCTCCAGCCATGGGGCCTCAACCACCTCCCTGGGCAACCCATTCCATGCTCTCACCACTCTCATGCTCAACAACTTCCTCCTCACCTCCAGGCTGACTCTCCCCACCTCCAGCTTTGCTCCATTCCCCCCACTCCTGTCACTCCCTGACAGCCTAAAAAGTCCTTCGACAGCTTTTTTGCAGGCCCTCTTCAGATCCTGCAAGGCTACAAGCAGGTCACCTCAGAGCCTCCTCTTCTCCAGACTGTGGTCTCAGCAGGGCAGTGTAGAGGGGAAGAAGAACCTCCCTCGCCCTTCTGGCCACACTTCTCCTGATGCACCCCAGGATGCCACTGGCTGTCTTGGTGACAAGGGCACATTGCTGGCCCATGCAGAACTTGAGGAATTAGATCTGTATTAGTTCCTGACAATAGTTATTCAGTTCTGGAAGGTAAGCCACTAGAGGAAATCTAACAAATCCTTCAAGCTCCCTCCCTTTGATCCCTTTCCTCTTACATGGAGGCATTTGGAATGGCTTTATGCATCATGAAAATCTACTTTTACAACCTTTGACAGAAAACAGCTATTTGAAATGTCTGTTCTCTGCAACAGAAATACGTTTGATGAACTGCAGCTGCTGTGGCTTATCTCTGGGAATCTATTTCAGCCCTAAACCCAACACATATTAGCACCCTCTCACTGTCTTTAGATGCAGAATTGCACTTCCCAGAGCTCTGTTGTCCAGGCACTCCTAATGAAGTGGAGCAAAAGAAAACAAAGCATGCCACAGTGCAGTAATTCTGGTTGGTGTGTAAGCATCCTGATGAGTTTACTCCTCTTGCTATAGAAGGGGAATAAGGCAAAAACTGCTGCAGAAGGTCAAGTGTCTGCAGCTGGTGTGAAAAAAGCTCAATGACTTCTGTAAAGGCATAAAATCTCAATGACTTCCTTCAAGACATCATAGAATCATAGAATCATAGAATCATAGAATGGTTTAGGTTGGAAGGGACCTCAAGGATCATCCAGCTCCAACCCCCTGCCATAGGCAGGGACACCTCCCACTAGAGCAGGCTGCTCAAGGCCTCATCCAGCCTGGCTTTAAACACCTCCAGGGAGGAAGCATCCACAACCTCCCTGGGCAACCTGTGCCAGTGTCTTACCACCCTCACT
>WAAF01011879.1:76992-112188 GCA_013400475.1 Tricholaema leucomelas
GTTGACTGGCTAGGGCTGGGTGCTAGGTTGGACTGGATGAGCTTGGAGGTCTCTTCCAACCTGGTTGATTCTATGATTCTATGATGATGATGATGATTATTAGTAGTAGTAGTAGCAGCAGTGTTGTTGTTATCATTATTATTAGTAGTAATAGTAGTAGTAGCAGTGTTTTTATTGTTATTATTATTATTACTAGTAGTGGTATTCACCTCCAAAATTTCATTTCTGCAGTTTGTGCCTTTTTTGCTAGGTTTTTGAAAGGTCTTGGGTCTCATCTCCACCAAAGCAATACAGTCTGATGGCAAAAATAAAGGCAAACTCTGTATTATGCAAAGACAGGGCTGAGTGCTAGGTTGGACTGGATGAGCTTGGAGCTCTCTTCTAGCCAGGTTGGTTCTATGACTGCGTGCTGTGAAAAAGGCTGACCAGAAGCAGCCAGCTGCAAGAGGCAGTAGGAGCTGAGCACTTGCAGAGCCCCCCTGTCTAGGCAGTATTTCCTCTTGCTGTCCTGCAGGGCAGGGAAACAGGTTCATCTCATCTTCCAGGTCTGGAGCAGAGGATGGGAAAGGATTGGGGTGAGGCTGTGGTTCAGGCTGAGCAGAGACCCTGTGTTACAGAGTGGGATCAGCCCCTTCTCCTATGAGATGGAGCTGGCCAGGTGGCTGCAGTGGCCCTAGGATATTGGAGTGCTAGCTTGGCTGTCACGAGGAGGAAGATGCAATCTGTCACTGCAGCCGAGGTCATCTCTGCTGCTGCCACCAGGAATGGTGTGTGGGACCAGAAGGGGCAGATGGTTTGGAGGAGAGGAAAGGTGAAAGGTGCTGCTTTGATCCGTGACGCTCGTCTCCTGCTCCCAGGAGATGCCCAGCTGGCAGATAAACTACATGTAGCCCCTGCCACAGGTGAAGGCTGACAGTAAAAGCATGACCCATGTTTAAGGCTGTTGAACCAGGAATCTTCTCTACTTACAGCACTGTGCTTGGAATAACATTCCTTTTCCACTTTGAAAGATGAAGATGGGGTCCTGTGGACCATGCTTTCCACTCGTGCTTAGCAAATGCTGTGTCCTAACACGGACACAAGGCACCCACTGTGAACCAGCAATCTGAGCCTGCCTCTAGCAAAAAGCTGTTGCTCAGAGATTGAGACAGGCATCTGTTTGCATGCTGTAATGCTCTCCTCTGTCTATGTTTCAAAGGGTACAAGGCAAACGTGGAGCCCAGGCAGCTTTGCAGCTAACTTCATTTCAGGTTTGGCCACTGGCTGGGCTTCCCCTGATGGTTTTCCACTGCTGTGGTGAGAGGATTCTGATCTTTGTTCTGTGTTGTCTCTGGGCTGTTCCTGGGGATTCTGTGGAAAAACAGATTGAGGAAGACAATAGGAAAAAAGGAGTTGTGTTTTTGTTCCCTTTTGTTTATTATTGGTACTCTCCAAAGGAAATCCAGCAAGAAAGGGAGGAAGGTAAAGGAGGACTTGGCCGAAAGCCAACACACAGGAGTGCTGCAGCAGGTTGAACGTTCTAAATCTTGTGTCCATTTCAAACAGCCCTGTTTTAATCTGAGCTGTATCAGCTGTACAAGCCCTAATTGACAGGAGTGAGCCACTCATGCAAGGCATCCCAGCAAAATTTCATGTTTTCTGTTAGTCACACCACTCTTGATGAGCCCTTCACTTCATGACCTCCTTTTTTTATTCATCCTCTTATCCTTGTCACTGGAATTGCTCACTGCGTGTCAGAGGAGTTTCAGGACAGCCTCCCAGAAGACACCAAACGCTTGATGTGATAGGCACTGCCCAGGCATTACAGGTCCATGCTATGGTGCATGAACTAACTGCTTTATGCTGACAACAGTGGTCTGATCCTCAGAGTCATCATCCAGCATCACTTGTGCCACGTTCGGTGACGTTGCTGAGGACCCTCACACTTAAACCTCCCACCACCAGCTCTCCTTGTTCCTCAGCACTCTATTCCTGTGTGCATGTGCTCTTTCTTTAATGGCCCCATGCTTCTGAATCCTTCAGCAAACACAGCACAGATGCACAGTTTTCCTTTGTCCAAATGGCTACCTTCTACCAGAGCATTAACTTCAAGTTGTTGGCAGCTGGCTTGTTTACTATGGCATCTGACTTCCAAAGGCATCATCACATTCCCTCTGGGTTGAATGCTTGAGTAGTTCTCATCCAGGCAGGTAATATACATAATTCCTGGTACTGGGTCTACTCAAGGATTTTGGACTGAGTTTTGACTCCTTTTCAACCTCTAGATAATAGAAAAGAAGGATACAGTCTACTGGCTGGGGACAGAGTGGCTGAGAGCAGCCAGGAAGAAAGGGACCTGGGGGTGCTGGTAGATAGTAGGATGAAGCTGAGGCAGCAGTGTGCCCAGGTGGGCAGCAGAGCCAATGGCATCCTGGGCCTGGCTCAGGAGCAGTGTGGCCAGCAGGACAAGGCAGGTTATTCTGCCCCTGTGCTCAGCACTGCTCAGGCCACACCTTGAGTGCTGTGTCCAGTTCTGGGCTCCTCAATTCAAGAGAGATGTTGAGGTGCTGGAACGTGTCTAGAGAGAGGCAACAAAGCTGGTGAGGGGCCTGGAACACAAACCCTATGAAGAGAGGCTGAGGGAGCTGGGGGTGTGCAGCCTGCAGAAGAGGAGGCTCAGGGCAGACCTCATTGCTGTCTGCAGCTCCCTGAAGGGAGGCTGTAGCCAGGTGGGGTTGGTCTCTTCTGCCAGGTAAGCAGCAACAGAAGAAGGGGACACAGTCTCAAGCTGTGCCAGGGGAGGTCTAGGCTCTGATGTTAGGAGGAAGTTGTTGGCAGAGAGAGTGATTGGCATTGGAATGGGCTGCCCAGGGAGGTGGTGGAGTGACTGTCCCTGGAAGTGTTGAAGCAAAGCCTGGATGAGGCACTTAGTGCCATGGTCTGGTTGATTGGCCAGGGCTGGGTGCTAGGTTGGGCTGCATGAGCTTGGAGGTCTCTTCCAACCTGGTTGATTCTGTGCTCCTCTGTAATACATTGCTATGTGGACATCATTTCAGAAAGGCTTCTGTTTTGACCTGGATTGAAACAAGCTCTGCTAATGCAGGAATGAGGAGAATAGAGGTGGAAATGATTTCCAGCAAGGTATTTATAGAATTGTTTGGACAGAGTTTACACTAATTAAAAGAGAGTACAGGTTATGTTAAAGTAAATGAAGTCAATTTAGTTCACCATCATTTTTACAGTGTGGCAAATTACCATAACAATGACAACCAGAGTTGTCACTGATTTCAGCAGCAGCAGTTAATCATTGCAATTAATCATTATGAATACATAATTCATGGCCATCAATCAGGACTGACTCAAGGATCAGAGTGGGGTTATATTAAATACTATATGACTGTAAGAGGGCATTAACAAACTGTCCAAAATCTGGGGAAATCAGGCCCCATTTTCCATTCTGATGCTCTGTTATGAGCTGTTGCTGCCCCATGTCTGCTTTTGTTAGAAGATACTCAGTTTTAGGTAATAGTGACAAATGAGGGTCACAGTCAAGATCTGCAGCACATGCATACAGACAGCACAAGGGCCCTGTATTGTCTAAGGTAGGTGTTGTACACCTCACACATCTGCTAACTCAGGCAAAACTCTTCTGTTGAGAATTGAACTGGTGCTTTGCCTTGGAAATTCTCTTCTCTGAAGAGAGGCTGAGGGAGCTGGGGATGTTTAGCTTGGATCAGGAGCAGTGTGGCCAGCAGGACAAGAGAGGTTATTCTGCCCCTGTGCTCAGCACTGCTCAGGCCACACCTTGAGTGCTGTGTCCAGTTCTGGGCTCCTCAATTTAAGAAAGATGTTGAGATGCTGGAAGGTGTCCAGAGAAGGGCAACGAAGCTGGTGAGGGGCCTGGAGCACAGCCCTGTGAGGAGAGGCTGAGGGAGCTGGGGGTGTGCAGCCTGCAGAAGAGGAGGCTCAGGGCAGACCTCATTGCTGTCTGCAGCTACCTGAAGGGAGGCTGTAGCCAGGTGGGGTTGGGCTCTTCTGCCAGGCAAGCAGCAACAGAAGAAGGGGACACAGTCTCAAGTTGTGGCAGGGGAGGTCTAGGCTGGATGTCAGGAGGAAGCTGTTGGCAGAGAGAGTGATTGGCATTGGAATGGGCTGCCCAGGGAGGGGGGGGGGGTGTTGTCCCTGGAGGTGTTGAAGCAAAGCCTGGATGAGGCACTTAGTGCCATGGTCTGGTTGATTGGACAGGACTGGGTGCTAGGTTGGACTGGATGTGCTTGGAGGTCTTTTCCAGCCTGGTTGATTCTGTGACCCAGTGTAGAAGCTGGTAAGTGTCCTCGTGCAGCAGAGGCTGTTTAAAAGCAAGGGATTTCTTCTCAAGCAAACAAAATATTTCAAAAGCTGTAAATCTCTTTTAAACTCCTTCACCAACTGAAAATCTCTTCAAGGGCAATTTGGAGGAATGAATCTATTAATTCATCAGATTTCAGCAGCATCTGATCTCTGAACAGCATGCATTCCGTTTTATGCCCAAAGGGCAAGCAGAGCCATGTGGGTAGATGTCCTCAGAGCAAGCTTAGAGCATCAGGTAAAATCATGCTATATCTAGCCAGGAACAGATGAGGCAACAGAGTAAAATTATGCTGTCTCTAGCCCAAAATTGGCCAGGCAACAGTAGCCATACACAGTCTCATATGAATTCAGAATTAGTCCTCCTACCACTAATAGAGTTCCAGTCTTGTTTTCTACCCAGGAAAGTTCCTCTCTTTTTTGGCTTTCATGTCTTGCTAATAACTTTGTTTTCTGAAGGGAAAGGACTTTTCAGGCTCTCAGGGAGTGACAGGACTGGGGGGAATGGAGCAAAGCCGAAGGTGGGGAGAGTCAGGCTGGAGGTGAGGAGGAAGTTGTTGAGCATGAGAGTGGTGAGAGGCTGGACTGGGTTGCCCAGGGAGGTGGTTGAGGCCCCATGGCTGGAGGGGTTTAAGGCCAGGCTGGCTGAGGCTGTGTGCAGCCTGCTCTAGGGTAGGGTGTCCCTGCCCATGGCAGGGGGTTGGAACTGAATGATGCTTGTGGTCCCTTCCAGCCCTGACTGGTTCTATGATTCTATGAACTCCACACCATATAGCATCATGCTCAGGCTGTAATGCCTGAGGAAGGAGAAGGAAGGCAGAGGCATTCTCAGTGATGGCATTTCTCTTCCCCATACCTCTTACATGTGATGGAGCTCTGCTGCCCTGGGATGGCTGAATGCTGCCTGAGACTGGGAAGCGGTGAATGAATTCCTTGGTTTGCTTTACTTGCATTTCAGCTTTGCATAGAATCATAGCATGGTTGAAGTTGGAAGAGACTTCAAAGCTCATCCAGTTCCAACCCCCTGCCATAGGCAGGGACACCTCCCACTAGAACAGGTCACTCGAGGCCTCATCCAACCTGGCCTGCAACACCTCCAGGGAGGGAGCAGCCACAACCTCCCTGGGCAACCTGTGCCAGTGTCTCACTACCCTCACTGCAAAGAATCCTTTCCTGACATCTAGTTTGAATCTCCCCTCTGCCAGTTCAAACCCATTACCCCTCCTCCTGTTTTGCTTTACCTTAAACTGTCTTTGCCTCAACCCGTGAGTTTTCTCACTTTTGCCCTTCCAATTCTTTTCGCTGTCCAACAGGGAAGAGTCCATAAATGTCTTAGTGGGATTTAGTTGCCAGCTGTGGTTAAACCACAGCAGTCTGCCACACTCTGTCCAGCTGCTACCAGAACAGTAATTCCTCCATTTACAAACACTGAAATATGAGGATATGAAGCAGAGGAAAGAGCTGGGAACAAGACTCTGATGCACACCTTGCTTCTGTGCTATTCTTTAGTGAAATAGGACTGTGCTGCCCTTCTCCCCCTCCACCTTCTCACTGTTTAACTGTGATAAAATGATTTATTGCCTAAATTACATTAAGAATGGATTCCATTTTTATCTTGCTGTTTTTTACTCAATGAAATGTGGAGGTGGAAGGAGGGAAGCACAAAAAAAGAAACCATCAGGAAAAAAAGCTGTTATAAAACGGTATTTTAAGTGCCTCTCTAAAACAGAATCACTCTAAGTGTTTTCAGATAAAAAGTAGCCTTAAAGTGACCTGAGATAAAAGGTCATATTAGGAAGAAGAGAATCATAGAAGTGCATAGTAGATGCTAAGAGGTTGCACCCATCACAGGGTTTGGGTTTAAGAATTAAAACCAAAAATAAACTTGACTGATAAGTCTTCCAATACTTGAATTTTCAGGTCCTGGCCCCCAAGGAATCATATGCCAAAGAAAGTGTGGGAGGAATGGGACAATTCAGAGGTCATCCAAAGCAGCTGAACTGCAAAAAAGGAGAGCTACAAGGATAAGGATGAAGAAAGAACTCCTGTAGTGGTGAGTAAGCACTTTTGCCAGTATGGAGCTTCAGCTGGAATTGCAGAGAGGAACCTTTGCCCAGCTGCAGTCTACAGCCTAAACTAAGTCACCAAAACTGTGGTGGGTTTTATTCTTCTTTTGGTAATGGGAGTCTGAGAATGGTTTTCTGCTCTGGCTGAAGTGACTGACAGCAGCAGATCTATGCAGCTGGGAGAGGGTTGGAGGTTAAAGTGAGCTTGCGTCCCTTCAGGCTGCAGTGGTAGCTGGTGTCTGGTTTTGAACTGCAGTTTTGGACTGCAAAGCAAATGCTCTCTGTGACCCCTTCTTGCAATGCTGAATCTTTTATTGTGTCCAGTGGTTTTGGGCTTTATCACTCAGTTCTCATGGATTCAAGACAAAGAGCACAGAAGGTCTTGCTAGGCACACATTTTTCTGTTGTGTTTATTTATATTGGTCAGTCTAGCTCAGGTCACACAGGAACACATCCAGACAGGCCTTGAAAGTCTCCAGAGAAGGAGACTCCACAACCTCTCTGGAGAGCTTGTTCCAGGGCTCTGTGACCCTTACAGTAAAGAAATCCCCCCTTGTGTTGAGGTGGAACCTCCTGTGCTGCAGCTTACTTGTCCTTGCTCCTTGTCCTGCCAATCACATGCATTCATCATGATTTGTAATCCCGTGGTTTTGAAACCATCAAGCTTGGGGAGTCACAGAATCCCAGAACAGAATCCCAGAACTTTAGAGGTTGGAAGGGACCTCCCTGCCAAGGCAGGATCACCCAGGGTAGTTTGCACAGGAATGCATCCAGGCAGGATTGGGAAGTCTCCAGAGAAGGAGACTCCACAGCCTCTCTGGGCAGCCTGTTCCAGTGCTCTGGGACCCTCGCTGTAAAGAAGTTTCTCCTCATGTTGAAGTGAAACCTTCTATGTTCCAATTGGTAGCTGTTGCTCCTTGTCTTACTGCTGCTGACCACTTGAAAGAGATTGGCCTCCTCCACCTGACACCTATCCATCAGGTCTTTGTACACATTGATCAGATCTCCTCTCAGGCTTCTCCAGACTAAACAGCCCCTGGGCTCTCAGTCTCTCTCCATAGGGCAGATGCACAAGTTCCCTAACCATCCTCACGGATCTCTGTTGGGCTCCCTCCAGCAGGTCCCTGTCTCTCTTGAACTGTGGAACCCAAAACTGGACAAAATATTTGAGGTGTGGTCTCAGCAGGGCAGAGTAGAGGGGGAGAAGAACCTCCCTAGCCCTGCTGGTCACATTTCTGCTGAAGCACTCCAGGATTCCATTGGCTCTATTGGCCACAAGGGCACATTGCTGGCCCATGCAGAACTTGCTGTCCAGTAGAACTCTAAAGTCCTTTTCTATGGAGCTGCTTTTCAGTAGGGAAACCCCCAACCTATACTGGTGCCTGCTATTATTCCTCCAGGACCTTGAACTCATCCTTATTGAACTTCATGAGGTTTGCCTTCAGCAAGCTGTCCAGCCTGTCCAGTTCTCACTGGATGGCAGCACAGCCTGACAGATGTTGGCTGTTATAAAAGTAATAAACATGTACACAAATGAAGATTTTAGCTATATATGCATTTTCATCTCTAGAAAGTCTGTGCTTAATACAGGAGCATACAGACCAAGTGAGAGAGTGATTGGCATTGGAATGGGCTGCCCAGGGAGGTGCTGGAGTCACCATCCCTGGGGGTGTTGTAGCAAAGCCTGGATGGGGCACTTAGTGCCATGGTCTGGTTGATTGTCTAGGACTGGGTGCTAAGTTGGGCTGGCTGAGCTTGGAGGTCTCTTCCAACCTGGCTGATTCTCTGACTCTATGAATTAATGGAGGTGTGAGTGAGTGACACTGACACATTGATGTATTGTTGCAGGCATGAGGAATTTGTTGCAGTATAACCTCCTATTTCTCACTCCATTTAGGACTGCACACAAATTACTGCAAATCCTAACAATGTTAAATTGATTTGCTCATCACTTGCATAAGAAGCTGCAGGCATTTGTGTAGGTGACACAGATAAATCTGTGCACACAGCAAAATATGAATAGTTTTTTTTTCTCAGTCTTTGTTATGCTGTTGGTAAAAAGCTTAACTCCTGAAAACTTACTGCTCTTGATAGCCAAAGTTACAACTGAGAACTTTGAAAATCTATCCTCCTGTGAAAATCTGTGTATTTCCTGTGTTTCCCTCTGCTTGGCTTATCAAATGACAGTTTTTTCTCAGCTGCCAGCTTGCTGTGGGACTTTTCATGTGGACCACCCTGTGCCATGTACATGCAAACTCCCTCTGTCCCAGTAACATCTCTCCCTTCACATGCCTACAACTACAGTTCAGTTACAACCCTAAGAGTATCTACTCTAACACACCTCAGTTTCAGGTTCTTGGTTGTTTGATTTTAAGCATACTTGATAGTAGACAGTGACTTTCCTCTAGCATCTGCTTTATCATCTTAGTCACATTTCCAGACCCCTGACACAGACTCAGTTGAATGGGAGTGAGAGTGAGAGTAAGAGAGAGAGACCTTCAGTATCTACATAAAAGCTACAGCCTAGATGTTACTCTTATTTGTGCAAGCAACCTCCTTCACCGATGAGTCCCTGCTTTGGCAGTGTGTGTTGAAAAGCATCCACAGGTGTAGAGCAGGAGTGCTAGATTCCTCATGTAACTGCAATAAAGGGTGAAGGAAGCACAGATGCAATCTCTGCTATCAGACCAAGCTCTGTAAGCAATGGTTTTCTGTGCTCTTATGCTCCCATCAGGAGCCAGATGCTGGGTTATCCCTGTGTCACTCTGAATTTACGTCCACAGTCCCACTGTTGTGGTGGCTGGTAAAACTAGCATGGTTCAGTGAAGTCCCTCAGTAACAGGCACTGCAACTCCTCATGAGCTTCCCTGCGGACTCCTGCAGCTGCCTGATTGATGCTCAGAGACTGATGCTGAGGCTGGATCCAGAAGTATGAGCACATGCATTTGTTGCCTACCTGTACCCACACAGAGGGCCTCCTTGCTGTGCTTGGAGCTCCTTCCACACCCAAACACAGCTTACATTGCCATTTATATTATTTGAAGAGCTCTGCTCCCGTGGGTCCACATCTGGGGTCCAGTTCTGGGCCCCACAGTTCAAGAAGGACACACAACTGCTTGAGAGAGTCCACTGCAGAGCCACAAAGATGATGAAGGGAATGAAACATCTCTCTCAGGAGGAGAGCCTAAGGGAGCTGGGGCTGTGCTGCTTGGAGAGGAGGAGCCTGAGGGGTAACCTCATTCACGTGGCAAACCTTCTCCCTCACCAGATGGGTGCTTGGAGAACAAGCTCCAACTTCCTCTTTTTATTCTTGCAGGGAAACTGAGAAATCTGTTTTTTGGTTTGTGTCCCTCTCCTTTAACCAAAGATTGAGCTGGGCTTTAAATTGTTTGTTTAATTGAATGGTGATGAGGTTAATGTGGTGATCATTTAATGGTGATGAAAGTGCTGTCCCTCAAGGGTCCAGTGCTGTTCAGTGTCCTGGAGTGCACCCTCAGCAAGTCTGTGGGTGACACCAAGCTGTGTGATGTGGTTGACACACTGGAGAGGAAGGGATGGCATCCAGAGGGATCTTGGGTTTGAGAGGTGGGTCTGTGCCAACCTCATGAAGTTCAACAAGTCCAAGTGCAAGGTCCTTAACTTGAGCCAGGGCAATCCCAAGCACAAATACAGGCTTAGAGAGGAGTGGCTTGAGAGCAGTCTTGAAGAGAAGGGGGACTCGGGGATGTCAGATGGTAAAAAAGTCATGGTGAGCTGGTAATGGTTGCTTGCAGCCCAAAAGGCAACCGAGTGCTGGGCTGCATCAGGAGATGTGGACCAGCAGGATGAGGCAGGTGATTATGCCTGTCTACTCTGGACTTCACCTGGAGCACTGCGTCCAGTCCTGATGCCCCCAACACAAGAAGGAAGGATGTTTATAAAGAGTGCCAAGAGGCTGGAGCCAGGCTCTGCTCCTGATGACAGGGCAAGGGGCAATGAGTGGAAGCTGAAGCATCAGAAGTTTCATTTAAACATGAGGAGGATTTTTTTCCCTGTGAGGGTGACAGAACACTGGAACAGGCTGCCCAGGGGGGTTGTGGAGTCTCCCCCTCTGGAGATATTCAAAACCTGCCTGGACACATTCCTGTGTGTTCTGCTGTGGGTGATCTTGCTCTGGCAGGGGGGTTGGACTGGATGAGCTTTGGAGGTCCCTTCCAGCCTCTGACATTCTGTGACCACAGCTCAAGACATTTCAAAGAATTAAACACTGGATGCAGTTAGAGATAACCTCAGCTGTCAGTCACCTGGGTTCACAGGATCAGAGGATATTAAGGGTTGGAAGGGACCCAAAGAGATCACTGAGTCCAACCCCCCTACCAGAGCAGGACCCCACAATCTATCACAGATCACAGAGAAACACATCCAGACAGGCCTTGAAAGGCTCCAGAGAAGGAGACTCCACAACCTCTCTGGGCAGCCTGTGCCAGTGCTCTGGGACCCTTACAGCAAAGAGGTTCTCCCTTCTATTGAGATGGAACCTCCTGTGCTGCAACTTACACCCATTGCTCCTTGTCCTATCCCAGGGAGCAGTGAGCAGAGTTTGTTCCCCCCACTCCTGGAAGCCCTCAGATACTTATCAACGTCTAGTAATGTTAGGACGAGGGGGAATGGGTTTAAGCTGGAGGAGGGGAGATTTAGACTGGATGTTAGGAGGAAGTTCTTTACAGTGAGGGTGGTAAGGCACTGGAATGGGTTGCCCAGGGAGGTTGTGGATGCTTCCTCCCTGGNCTGAGGGGTTGAGATGAATGAGGGTCTCTAGACACTCCCCTGTCTCAAGGAGGCTGGTGACTATTTTGTTTGTAAGTGAATAGCAGTAATGAAGGGCTCTGGGCACCTGCCTCTGCTGCAGCACATGTTTCCAAGAACTTCTTGCTATGTATGTTGTGAATACAACTTGTTACAGCTAAGTGCATTCTCTCCATTCAGAATATGATTGGAGTGGTACTTCTTCATTTCATTGAATTCTTCCTGCTATAAAAAGTGAAACAACAGCATGCAATTTACCTTCCTTACCACCCTCCGTCTAAATTCCCTTACGGGGTACCAATTTATGGCTTAGGTTTTTCCATTCTACTCTTTTATGCCATAATCTGCTGAAAAAAAAACCCCAACAGGCTTCTGTTCTTGTTACAGCTCTGAACAGGCTTAAAAACAAAACAGATCAGGTACTCATAACAGTCATGGATTATTTCAGTGAATCAGAGAATCAACCAGGTTGGAAGAGACCTCCAAGATCATCCAGTCCAACCTAGCACCCAGCCCTGGCCAATCAACCAGACCATGGCACTAAGTGCCTCATCCAGGCTTTGCTTCAAAACCTCCAGGGACGATGACTCCACCACCTCCCTGGGCAGCCCATTCCAATGCCAATCACTCTCTCTGCCAACAACTTCCTCCTGGCATCCAGCCTAGACCTGCCCTGGTACAACTTGAGACTGTGTCCTCTTCTTCTCTTGCTGGTTGCCTGACAGAAGAGCCCAACCCCACCTGGCTACAGCCTCCCTCCAGGGAATTGTAGTTTTGATCTCACTGTCAGTCAGTGGCTTTAAGGTTGGTGTATTTTATGTGCCTGAATTTATGCACATGAATAGTTGTGTCTTGTCATGTCATTTATCATTCTCCTTTACCACGCTTTGCTTTTAGCCTAATTTATGGTCCCTACTTTTGCTGTTGTGTGTTCCTTTGTATAAAAACAAAGCCTTGCCCAGACTTGGGGTCTCATTCTGTCTAGAGAGTAGGGTTCTCCAACAGATCAAGACAAGTTCTCCTTCCCCTCTACTCTGCCCTGCTGAGACCTCATCTTGAATACTGCATTCAGTTTTGGGCTCCCCAGTTGAAGAGGGACAGGGATCTGCTGGAGAGGGTCCAGTGGAGGCCTATGAGGATGATGAGGGGACTGGAGGGCATGGCTGATGAGGCTGAGGGACCTGGGGCTGCTTAGTCTGGAGAAGCCTGAGAGAGGATTTGATAAATGTTGGTAAGTATCTGAGGGCTGCCAGGAGCAGGGGACAGGCTCTGCTCACTGCTCCCTGGGATAGGACAAGGAGCAATGGGTGTAAGTTGCAGCAAAAGAGGTTCCATCTCAATAGAAGGGAGAACTTCTTTGCTGTAAGGGTCCCAGAGCACTGGCACAGGCTGCCCAGAGAGATTGTGGAGTCTCCTTCTCTGGAGCCTTTCAAGGCCTGTCTGGATGTGTTCCTCTGTGCTCTGTGATAGATTGTATGGTCCTGCTCTGGCAGGGGGGTTGGACTTGATCATCTCCTTGGGTCCCTTCCAACCCCTAACATCCTGTGAGCCTGTTACATGATTTTGTCAGGAAAGTCTTTTACAGAGGTTAAACACATCTTGCTCAATTTCTGCTCAAGCAGGCTTCTAATTTTTAAACAAATCTGGATGTGGCAGAGCTCCCTGGGCTGACTGAGTCTGCACCTGCAGTCATCACCTACATGAGTAAGGCTGCACGTGGCAGTAAATTCAGGGTGAAGGTTTCTCAGCTCCTCTTCTGTCTGAATGTGTCATCCAGCCCCACTGAAAACTGCAAACCCGGGCCAGAAGCTTCACCTTTTTTCACACTGCCATCACTGATCCTCCTTAGCTGTCCTCCTCACTCAAGTAACTACTTCTAAACCATATGAACTATTACCTAGCATGGAAAACAGTGGCAGGGTTTAGTTGCCTCATGTGTTAAGACCAGGTTTCTTCAATGTGTTTATGTGCCAAATGATTCAGACAGAAGCAGCCAAGACCTAAGCACTCATCACATTTCTGAATCCAGATGCAGCAGGAAAAAAAACCTACACAAAGGTCCTTCCTGGATTCTTCACTTCTCATGCTGAACTTCATCACCACCCATCTAAGTGTGCTCCTCCTTTCTCGTTTTGATTAGGGTGATTTGAGGGTACTGGCACAGACCTTCAGCTCCCATTTGCTTTTCTAAAACTTCCTAGGGATAATGACATTGGTGACATTAATTACAAGCAAAATTATGCTGAAGGCTTTCTCCTTCTTTTATCTCCTTTTTTATGTATCTTCTTTTACCACTGTATTTCCTGGAGGTGTTCAAGAAGGGGACTGGATGAGGCACTTAGTGCCATGGTCTGGTTGATTGGCTAGGGCTGGGTGCTAGGTTGGACTGGATGAGCTTGGAGGTCTCTTCCAACCTGGTTGATTCTGTGATTCTATGATCACAGTATCATAGTATCACCAAGGTTGGAAGAGACCTCATAGATCATCAAGTCCAACCCTTTACCACAGAGCTCAAGGCTAGACCATGGCACCAAGTGCCACGTCCAACCTTGTCTTGAACAGCTCCAGGGACGGCGACTCCACCACCTCCCTGGGCAGCCCATTCCAGTGTCCAATGACTCTCTCAGTGAAGAACTTTCTCCTCACCTCGAGCCTAAACTTCCCCCGGCGCAGCCTGAGGCTGTGTCCTCTCGTTCTGGCGCTGGCCACCTGAGAGAAGAGAGCAACCTCCTCCTGGCCACAACCACCCCTCAGGTAGTTGTAGACAGCAATAAGGTCTCCCCTGAGCCTCCTCTTCTCCAGGCTAAACAATCCCAGCTCCCTCAGCCTCTCCTCGTAGGGCTGTGCTCGAGGCCTCTCACCAGCCTCGTCGCCCTTCTCTGGACACGCTCAAGCATCTCAATGTCCCTTCTAAACTGGGGGGCCCAGAACTGAACACAGTACTCAAGGTGTGGTCTAACCAGTGCAGAGTACAGGGGCAGAATGACCTCCCTGCTCCTGCTGGCCACACCATTCCTGATGCAGGCCAGGATGCCATTGGCTCTCTTGGCCACCTGGGCACACTGCTGGCTCATGTTCAGGCGGGTATCAATCAGCACCCCCAGATCCCTCTCTGTCTGGCTGCTCTCCAGCCACTCCGACCCCAGCCTGTATCTCTGCATGGGGTTGTTGTGGCCAAAGTGCAGCACCCTGCACTTGGAGCCATTGAATGCCATCCCCTTGGACTCTGCCCATCTGTCCAGGCGGTCAAGGTCACACTGCAGAGCCCTTCTGCCCTCCAACTCAGTCACATCTGCCCCCAGCTTAGTGTCATCTGCAAACTTGCTGATGACTGACTCGATGCCCTCATCCAGATCATCTATGATGTGTGGTAAGATCTCCCAGAGTAGCTATACTTAAAACAGAAATATGTAAATGGTGTTCATCCTACAGTGAGTTTGGAAATGGAGAACTTTTCCCTTTCTTATCCTCACTGCCAACTTTATTTCTTGTAATCTGTTGTGGGTGTTGTCCTGGAGGCAGGAAAATAACGTGGTTGAGTCAGGAATTATAATAAATATCATTGGCTACTGGAATGGGCTGCCCAGGGAGGTGGTGGAGTCGCCGTCCCTGGAGCTGTTCAAGGCAGGATTGGACGTGGCACTTGGTGCCATGGTCTAGCCTTGAGCTCTGTGGTGAAGGCTTGGACTTGATGATCTGTGAGGTCTCTTCCAACCTTGGTGATACTGTGATTACTTTATTTTCCTGGAACCCTGCCCCCCAAAGCTATATACAAAAATTAGTTTAGTTTATTAACAGATTCAGTTCAATCAGGAATTTCTTCCAAAAGGAAGCCAGGCAACGGCAAAGGCTAAGCTGTAAAAAACAGCTTTACCCCACTAGCAATCAGGCTCAGCAGAAGATTAAGGGAACAGCAGGTCTTACTGACAGAGGTGACATAGGCAGAAGAAAGGAATCTGGGGTACCCCAGGACAGGTGTTGTTATACCACAGAAAACACTGAAGTAAATGTATGTCATAAAAAACTCCCATAACCCATTTATGGGTCAAGTAGTGCTGTCAGATGTTCTTTTTCCATCCCTTCAGTTGTTTTTCAGGTTGTGGTATGAACAGGCATAGAAGATGACTTGTAGTAGAGTATAGAATCATAGAATCATAGAATGGTTTACGTTGGAAGGGACCTCAGGGATCATCCAGCTCCAACCCCCTGCCACAGGCAGGGACACCTCCCACTAGAGCAGCTCGCCCAAGGCCTCATCCAGCCTGACCTTAAACACCTCCAGGGAGGAAGCATCCACAACCTCCCTGGGCAAGTAAGGTAGGCTGAAAGCCTATTTATTCTCTCCTAGGTAATTTATAGATGTCTTCCTTGGCAAAACATGCACCTCAAAACCCAGTCTTTCATTTAGGAACCCAGCCTCATATGCCTGCCATAGCCAGTCTTAAATGTTAATTGAAATTAGTATGAAAATGAGGCCATTATTATTATTAGTTGCAAAGGAACAAAATCATGAAAGAAGTCATTGTGCACTGAGTGCCACTGTGAGACTCTCCAGTCTCAGAAGAACTAAGTAACAGCTTGATGCAGCTCTACTTCATGTTACAGATACTGAGTCTTTCTGAAAATCGAGCTCTTCAATTGCATCTTTCCTTTTCCTTCCTTCTTTTGCTAATCCACAGGATTTTGTGGGTTTTTCCTCTCTGAATTCTCAGTCTGAGGTTAGATGCAGCTTGTTTTGCATTTTGTAGTTTGGAAGTACTTAAGGGTCATTTGTTTCCATAAGGACCGAGGTAGCAGGAGAAGAGGCTGGTTTCTTGTTGGGATCTGTACCCTCTGCTTATTACCACATTGCATAGTTGAGCTCTGTGACTCTGTTTATCTTCCTGAGAGAAACAGAAATGACTTTGTCACCAGCTGCAGGATTTTGTGGATATTTCCTCTCTGAATTCTCAGTCTGAGGTTAGATGCAGCTTGTTTTGCATTTCATAGTGTGCTAGTTTGAAGCTAGCTAGAATGTTTTGGTGAGAAGGACTAGATCATAGGCTAAGAAATGAAAACAATGGTGAGGTCTACTTCCCTCACAGTCTTGCTGAGATGTGTAGAAAGGAAAAGCAAAACATAGATAAAGTCACTTGCTCTGCACTTCGGGCTGCTGGCTGAACTCCATCTTGCTTTCTAACCTCACCCGCCATGTGCTTTGCTGATTCACCTTTGCTTCTTAATCCTCTTGGCCAAACCTCCATTCTTCCTTGGGACTGGGGTAAGGCTGAGAAGAGGAGGGGGAAGGTGAGGGGGTGGTTGAGAGCCCCTCCTGGGGACTCAGGTTTCTGGGAGGGGAGTTGTGTTTCTGTATTACCTTTTTCCCTTGTCTATTTCTGTCTATATCTGTATATACTGTAACTATCTGCTTGTAAATTGTGCCAGCTGTAAATATAAGCTTCATTCAAATTTCCAGAGCTGGCTGAGTCTAGCCTGGGTGATTTCTAAAGTGTGGGGGGGGCGGGGGACACCCAAACCATCACACATAGTTTGGAAGTACTTAAGGGTTATTTGTTTCCATAAGGACCGAGGTAGCAGGAGAAGAGGCTGCTTTCTTGTTGGGATCTGTACCCTCTGCATATTACCACATTGTGACCCTATTTGTCTTCCTGAGAGAAACAGAAATGACTTTGTCACCAGCTGCAGAATAAATGCAGGATTGCACAGCGCTCAGCCCTTTCTGTGTCTCGAACAGCGATATGTTGTAGCATCTAATATTTATGTTCATTCTGACTTCTCTTCTCATTTTTCATCTGCTGTGCCCTTGGTGAGGACAGAAATTAGTTTTATTACGGCTTCATGTAAAGGACATCCAGGCTTGGACAAAAAACAGAGGGGAGAAGTCATCCAGAGGCAAGGGCTCCAAATTGATATGTCAGGCAAGTATAGCCATGAATGTCTTGCCGGAGTACAGTGATCCATAATCCTCTCTTACGTTCTACTGATAAATTGCCTTTTTTAATGGTGTGCCCTATAACTGTGGAGGCCTTTGTAGCAAACCCACAGTGTCAAGCCCAGCCTGGAACCGTCCGTGCTGTGGAGGTCACCCTGGAGAAACAAAATGGATGGCAGTCTTGACAAGCAAAGGCTTCCCTTTCATCAGGCCCAAGCCCAGATGTGGCTGCTACATGTCCGTGGAAAGCCGTGGTGGCAGCATTTGTTCCCGTTAGGTGGGACAGACAAGGCTGACGCTGCTGTCTGTCACTCACTGCGCACCCCGGGTCCGTGTTTGTGCTGCGTCTCCCTTCTCTTCCCGGCGCTGGCCTCCCTCCAGACTGCTGCACTTTAAATCTCAGCAGGCAGGTGCTATTTTTCCTGTGTCTAACCTGTCAGCCTGGATCTTTATAAAAGCTCCAAGCAAGCTCTTTTCTCCTCCCCGCTTCCAGAAGGGAGACATTTTAAGTGAGGCAAGGTTCGATCTGTGACAGGGAAGAGATGAAATAATAAAGCCTCCTTCCACACCGAATGAAGTTGTGGGAAAGGTGTAGTGAAGGAAAGGTAATTACAGGGGAGAAGAGAAACAGCTCTGCATTACCTAACCTTCTGCAACATCCAGCTGGCTAAAAAATGTCACCTAAATTATACTATAGCTGCACCCATTTTGGACAACTGGCCCTAATTATCTGACATTTACTTGGTCAAATGGAGGAAAAACTATTAGATAGATACAGAAGGGTTTTTGCAGCATACAGACAATAATCCTGCCCTTTAGACCTCTGGTTGCAGAGGTAATAATTGGGGGCTTGCTAAATGTTTCAGACATGTTTCAAAGTTCTGCAAGCTTTCATATATCTGTATATTGTCTTCTGAGAAGGAGGTTGTGAGTTTCAGTAGTGCCTCTACATCTCATTACAGGGAAGGAAAGCAGGCAGGCAGGCAGGGAGAGTGTAATCTAAAGCTGTGTAGGGAGAAGGTGAATGAGGGAGTGATCTGAGTGACTGATAGAAATGCCAGGACTTCCAAATAAATTGACAGAAATGCAGGCTTGTGGTCTGAAGACAAATGTGTTTTTCAGAGTCCTGTGGAGTTCAAAACTTAAACCTGACACTGCTTCCTGCTGGGGCCTTCAATGACTGCTTTTAGCTGGGATAGAGATAATTTTCTTCATAGCAGCTGGTCTGGGGCTGCATTTTGGATTTGTGCTGGGAACAGTGTCAGTAACAGAGATGTTTTAGTTACTGCTGCTCTGTCCTTATAGAGTTAAAGCTTTTTCTGCTTCTACCCCCGCACCACCAGCAAGCAGACTGGGGGTGCACAAGAAACTGGGAGAGGACACAATCAGGACAGCTTACCACAGCTGACCAAAGGGATATTCAGCACCATGTGATGTCATGCTTAGCATACAATCATAGAATCAACCAGGTTGGAAGAGACCTCCAAGCTCATCCAGCCCAACCTAGCACCCAGCCCTGTCCAGTCAACCAGACCATGGCACTAAGTGCCCCATCCAGTCATCTTTTGATTGAGAACTGTGTCCAGTTCTGGGCTCCTCAATTCAAGAGAGATGTTGAGGTGCTGGAAGGTGTCCAGAGAAGGGCAACGAAGCTGGNCTGGAGGTGTTCAAGAGGAGGCTGGATGAGGCACTTAGTGCCATGGTCTGGTTAATTAATAGGGTTAGGACTCATTGATCCTAGAGGTCTTTTCCAACCTGGTTAATTCTGTGATTCTGTGTGATTCTCTGGATGAGTTCAGTGTCCCTGAAGGCTGTCTGACCTTGGTAAGGAGGATGCAGGTGAGATACAGAGAGAGGACCAAGCTGCCAAGGTGATAAAACAGAATATTTGAAGCTAGCTTTGCTGCCGAAGGCCACTTTACACTGGAAGCTGTGCAATCAATCTCCAGGGCCTTTGTTCAAAATGTGTTGCAGGTTATTTCTCTACTCTTCCCTCAGCTGTGCTGGGTACATGAAGGGTCATTCTGGAAGCAAAGATTACTAATATGTATAATGTAGCTGCTTTATTTGGGGAAGACTGGCAGAAAATTCCTGTGTGCCAGTATATTAAACGTAAGTAATCTGCCCCTTCCAGCACTGCTTAGTGACATAGTCCACACCTGACTTTGCCTGGTCTCAGGTTTATTGTTGGCTTCTTCGGCTCTGTCTGGGATTTCTAAATTATGATACTCAGAGGAATAGAATCTGAACATAGAACATAGAATCAACCAGGTTGGAAGAGACCCCCAAGATCATCCAGTCCAACCTAGCACCCAGCCCTGGCCAGTCAACCAGACCATGGCACTAAGTGCCTCATCCAGGCTTGGCTTCAACACCTCCAGTGACTCCACCACCTCCCTGGGCAGCCCATTCCAATGCCAATCACTCTCTCTGCCAACAACTTCCTCCTAACATCCAGCCTAGACCTCCCCTGACACAACTTGAGACTGTGTCCCTTTCTTCTCTTGCTGGTTGCCTGGCAGAAGAGCCCAACCCCACCTGGCTACAGCCTCCCTTCAGGTAGCTGTAGACAGCAATGAGGTCTGCCCTGAGCCTCCTCTTCTGCAGGCTGCACACCCCCAGCTCCCTCAGCCTCTCCTCACAGGGCTGTGCTCCAGGCCCCTCACCAGCCTTGCTGCCCTTCTCTGGGCACCTTCCAGCACCTCAACATCTCTCTTGAATTGAGGAGCCCAGAACTGGACACAGCACTCAAGCTGTGGCCTGAGCAGTGCTGAGCACAGGGGCAGAAGAACCTCCCTTGTCCTGCTGGCCACACTGCTCCTGAGCCAGCCCAGGATGCCATTGGCTCTGCTGCCCACCTGGGCACACTGCTGCCTCATCTTCAGCTACTCTCTACCTGCACCCCCAGTTCCCTCTCTGCCTGGCTGCTCTCAGCCACTCTGTCCCCAGCCTTTAGCACTGTCTAGGGTTGTTGTGGCCAAAGTGTAGAACCCTGCACTTGGCCTTGTTCAGTCTCATCCCATTGACCTCTGCCCACCCATCCAGCCTGGCAAGGTCCCTCTGCAGGGCTCTCCTACCCTCCAACAGCTCCACAGCTGCTCCTAGTTTGGTGTCATCTGCAAACTTACTGATGCTGGGCTCAATCCCCTTATCCAGATCATCAGTAAAGAGATTGAACAGGACTGTGCCCAGCACTGATCCCTGGGGCACACCACTAGTGCCAGCTGCCAGCTGGATGTGGCACTATTCACCACCACTCTCTGGGCCCAGCCCTCCAGCCAGTTCTTGACCCATACCAGAGTGAGTCTGTCCAAGCCACAAACTTGCAGCTTCACCAGAGGCTTGCTGTAGTGCAGGGCCTTTCACTGGTGCTTCCTGCAACCTGACTGCAAAAGCAGCACAATAGAAATTCAAAGACCAAAACCAGTAGGTAAGAAACTAGAAAAATGCTATTAGTAGTAAGTTCCTGGGAGAGGCTATTGGGGAGTAGCACTGGGCCAAGTGTTTGGTACAGTGCTTGTGTAGGACACAAGTTATACTAAGTAGAATTGATAGCATTTACTCTGTTGTTAAAAACCCCTCCAGACTTACACTGCCAGAGTGCCTGAAAGAAGCTGTGTAAGGCAGGAGGACTCTCTGTGGTAGCAGTGTGGGTTTGGGGGTGCTGGTGAGTTATTAAGGTACAGATGGAAATGAGGATTGCTACTAGGACAGTCCCAGACAGTTCCTTTTGCAGTAGAGGACAGGACTGACTGCAGGCTTACTCTTGCAGCTTCACAGCTCTCTGTGAAATACTTCTTTGTGTACACCTCAGCTCTCACTGCTGCTGAGCAGCCTGGGCAGAGGGGATGACTGCATCGCATTGCAACTGCCATAGTGTCTTCTGTTGCTTCCCAGCTGCTGCAGGGAGGCGCAGACGCTCTCAGGCACTGCTGTGCCCTGCAGGCAGAGGTTCTGAGGAGGGGATGAGTTCAGCCAGGTGCCAGTGAAAAAGTCAGCCTTTGAAATTTCTGCACATGCTGGTAAAAGTCGATTTGCTACAGCCCCTTCTGGTGTGCTGTAAATTGCTGAGGAGGACAAACTGCCTCCCCAGCCCACGGAAAGATGCTGTCTTCTGCAAAGGTACAGAAGTGCACAGGTTAGGCTGCAAGGCAGGTTTGAAAATAGAGAGTGTGGTGTTTGGGGGCATGCCCTTTGGCAAAGTGAGAAGGAGGTGGTCAAGAGATGTGGAGTGCAGGTCTCTTTAGTGAGGGGTGTGATGGTGGGCACAGCATCTCTGAAAGCAAATTCTAGTCCAGGTGACACATCTGACCATCATTACCTTAACATTGCTCTGGATTCTTCTCAGAGAGTTTTTCTTCTCAGAGAGTGTACTTTTGTCTTTGCATAATAGAGCCAATAAACTATGTTCCCTACATGCAGCCAAACAACTTCTCACCCACCATTACATCTTGATGCTGGAAGAGTTTAAGTCATAGAATCATAGAATCATAGAATGGTTTAGGTTGGAAGGGACCTCAAGGATCCTCCAGCTCCAACCCCCTGCCATAGGCAGGGACACCTCCCACTAGGGCAGGTTGCTCAAGGCCTCATCCAGCCTGGCTTTAAACACCTCCAGGGAGGAAGCATCCACAACCTCCCTGGGCAACCTGTGCCAGTGTCTCACCACCCTCACTGTAAAGAACTTCCTCCTAATATCCAGTCTGAATCTCCCCTCTTCCAGCTTAAACCCATTCCCCCTCGTCCTGACATTACCAGACCTTGTCAATAGTCCCTCCCCAGCCTTCCTGTAGGCTCCTCATGGTTACTGTGCATGTGTTTAGGGACTCTATTCTGAAACAAGTAGTCCAGATGAAATGTAGGAAAACCTCATACAGGAAGGTCCTTAATAGAGGAAAATCTTGTAGAGGAAGGACACAAATAGAGGAAAATCTTGTAGAGGAAAATCCTGTATAGGAAGAACCTAATATAGGAAAACCTTGTAGAGGAAGGATCCAAATAGAGGAAAATATTGTATAGCAAGGACCTAAATAGAGGAAAATCTTATAGGAAAATCTTGTATAGGAAAGACCTAATATAGGAAAACCTTGTACAGGAAGGACCCAAATAGAGGAAATAAGGACCCAAACAGAGGAAAATCTTCTAGAGGAAAATCTTGTACAGAAAGGCCCTAAATATCGAAAAACCTTGTAGAGGTAGGACCCAAATAAAGGAAAATGTTGTAGAGAAAGGACCCAAACAGAGGAAAATCTTATAGAGGGAAATCTTGTATAGGAAGGACCTAAATATAGGAAAATCTTGTAAAGGACCCAAAGCAGGCAACCAGGCAACCAGCAGCCAGCTACAGAAGAAGGGGACACAGTCTCAAGTTGTGCCAGGGCAGGTCTAGGCTGGATGTTAGGAGGAAGTTGTTGGCAGAGAGAGTGATTGGCATTGGAATGGGCTGCCCAGGGAGGTGGTGGAGTCACCGTCCCTGGAGGTGTTGAAGCAAAGCCTGGATGAGGCACTTAGTGCCATGCTCTGGTTGATTGGCCAGGGCTGGGTGCTAGGTTGGACTGGCTGAGCTTGGAGCTCTCTTCCAACCTGGTTGGTTCTATGATTCTGTGAAATTTTGAATCAGCCTATAGGAAGTAAGAGATAAACCAAATGCAGAAACACTGTGAGGGTTTGAAAGATTATTTATGTCTTCCTTCTTATGAAGCCTCATCATTACCAGGAATTGTGTTTTATTTATATCACCACTATACTGCTGCTGTAAAAATCCTCTCCAAGACAATACATCACCAGCAGCAATTACATGTGAGTCTGAAAGCTTCAGAAGGGTAGTGCTCTGCCCAGCCTGCTCTAGGGTAGGGTGGCCCTGCTTGTGGCAGGGGGGTTGGAACTGGCTGATCCTTGTGTTCCCTTCCAACCCTGACTGATTTTATGATTCTAAAGCCACAGTCAGCCACTGCCTTCTCTCCTCTCCAGTGGTGCTGCTCCCTTGGCCTTCAGCAGTCCAGTGCTCCTGTGCTGAGAGGCTTTTGAGCTTCTCCAGCACCTTCATTGGACACATGTGCAGAGCAGGCAACCAGACTGCCAAGAAGCTTATTACAGTAATGTGTGATGAGGAGGAGGAGAGGGAAGCAGACAACTGGTGAACCCATGTTTGTGTTCCAGTGCTGGAAATAATGGAATTGATGCTATAAATTAAAAACTAATAATGAAAGAGCCCCCTGGCTAATAGAGGCAAGAGGAAAGGATAGGACAGGGGGTGGGGAGTCAGGTATGAATGCAGAAAACAGACACCATATGTAAATGAGCCTTTTGACACAAGACCCAGGAGTAAGGTAAATACTGCCATGCTCTGAGGCCAGTTTTGACAGTAATAGTGATTAGCATGAGCTGATAATTGATGATGAGGAACTACAGCCAGAGCAGAAACTGTCTGCATCAGAGTCCTGTGACACTATTACTTAACACCATTAGTTCAAATTACACTGATGCAGCTGAATAAGCAATATCATGAACTGTGACTCACATAAGCATTTCACTCTGGGAAGGTAATCCACAAGCTACTAACTGGAAGCTAATAGCCAGCAGGAGCCCATGCACAGTTTATGACTTTCACTTAGAGAGGACTGCTCACCACGAAATAGCTACTTTAAAAGTCACAATACTCAAGTCTGGTTTAACACCTTTCTGCTGTTAGGGAATGAGAAAAAAAAGACATTAAAATGCTATTTCCAAGCTGTGAAACTTGCATGGTTCAGTATTAATTTTGACCAAAAAACAGATGCAGCATCATTGATGCAGATGCTTGTTTAGATCAACAAGGTGTCACTAACTTCACTTCAAACCTCAGCTGAGCTCTGGTTCAAAAGAGATGCTAGCATAAGCATAAGGTTGCTTGAGGGGATTAAACATTAATATATCAGTGAGAGCTTTCTCTGAAGAGGTCAGAAAACTTATGAGGACAGGCTACAAGAGTTGGGGCTCTTCAGTCTGGAGAAGAGAAGGATTCGAGGAGACCTTATAGTGGCCTTCCAGTATCTGAAGGGGGCTACAGGAAGGCTGGGGAGGGACTACTGACAAGGTCCTGTAATGACAGGGCGAGAGGTAATGGGTTTGAACTGGCAGAGGGGAGATTAAAACTGGATGTTAGGAAAGGGTTCTTTGGAGTGAGGGTGGTGAGACACTGGCACAGGTTGCCCAGGAAGGTTGTGGATGCTCCCTCCCTGGAGGTGTTCAAGGCCAGGCTGGATGAGGCCTTGAGTGACCTGTTCTAGTGGGAGGTGTCCCTGCCTATGGCAGGGGGTTGGAACTGGATGAGCTTTGAGGTCCCTTCCAACCTAAACCATTCTGTGATTCTATGACTCTGTGAATGCCTGAGAACACCTCTGAATACTCCTTAACGCCTTACCAACTGAGTGCTTACAATTGCCACCTTAGGTTCACAAGCTGCATCAGTCACCTATCCTAGAGGAAGACAAATTTGTCTCATCACCACATCATCTATCATATATACCCAATCTCAGAAAGTCATCACTTCTACAGGAATACACAGCCACCTTATTTGAGCTGTTCAAGGCCAGGCTGGATGAGGCCTTGAGCAACCTGTTCTAGTGGGAGGTGTCCCTGCCTATGGCAGGGGGTTAGAAGTGGCTGAGCTTTGAGGTCCCTTCCAACATAAACCTTTCTATGATTCTAAGAGAAGGCTAAGGTAACAGGCCAGCTAAGATAACAGGCCAGGTGGCCTTGGGGGAAAATAGAGCATGGAAGGGAAGAGTCTGTTAGAAAAACAAGGTTCATCTGCATTATGGTACTGCTCTGTCTGTGCTATAGTATTAAAAGTGCTCTGTATGTATTCAAAGGAGATTGTGCTGTTGCTCTGGAGGAGTCCAGACACCTTTCTCCACAGTCAGTAAGACTGATGGAAAAAACAGTGCTGTTGTGCAAAGGATGCAGGGAAGCTGCAGAACCTCTACAAAGCAAAATCTCTGCTGAGAGTCTGGTGCTGCTCACCCCGGAGGTCTGGGATATGCACTGCTGTGATCCACTGCTCCAGAGGCTCTAAAAGCTCAGAGGAGCTCCTGCATTTTTCAGTGTTGCCTACTCTTGTTTGGCAGGTGATGAATTACAGATCCTTTTGCAGCCACCACTCTCTCTAACTGTGCTTCCTCAAATTAGCTCCAAGCTCTGAGAAGCTCTGTCGTGCAGCGAGACACGGCAGTGGGAGCGTGAGGCTCTTCCTGCCCTTGCAATAGTGCAGAAACAAAGCAAATGTTGAGCAGGACTGAGCAGGTAGCCAGCTCCCCACCCACTGCCAGTCAGAACCGAGTGACTGCCTTGAGTGAGACTATGCCTGTTTACATCAGCTGTGGGTCTAGCCTGATGCGTTATTAAATGATGCATTTCACTTTGATAAGCAGCCACGTCCTGCTGAGATGATGCATCTGATTCTGGCACAGAGGGCAGCTGATGGCCAAGATAACTGGTGGTCAAACCATTAAAACACAATTAGACAGAAGCAAGGCAGACATTCACCCCTGATTTTCCCCTGGCCATTCTGTGCCGCACCATATGCTGGTGATGCCTGCAGACAGCTGCACGCTCACAAGGACGCTGCCTCCTGGCTGCCTGGCCATACCTTCTCTGAAGAGAGGAGCAGTGCAAAAGCAGATTGCTGCCTGAAAATGGGGCAGCTTGTCAGCAGGAAAACCCAAACTCAACCAAAGGTCTGCTTGAAGATAGTGCAGTTGTACTCTGTGCTAGTTTGAGCCTAGCTGGGATGTTTTGGTGAGAAGAATTAGATCATAGGCTGAGAAATGAAAACAATGGTGAGCTCTACTTCCCTCACAGCCTTGCTGAGATGTGTAGAAAGGAAAAGCAAAACGTTAGATAAAGTCACTTTGCTCTGCACTTCGCTCTTGACTTCACTCTGGGCTGTGCTCTCGGCTCTTTGCCTGCTGGGGAGCTGAGGCTGCTGCCTGAACTCCATCTTGCTTTCTGACCTCACCCTCCATTTGCTTTGCTGATTCACCTTTGCTTCTTAATCCTCTTGGCCGAACCTCCATTCTTCCTTGGGACTGGGGTAAGGTTGAGAGGGGTAGGGGGAAGGTGAGGGGTGGTTGAGAGCTCCTCCTGGGGACTCAGGTTTCTGGGAGGGGAGTTGTGTTTCTGTATTACCTTTTTCCCTTGTCTATTTCTGTCTATATCTGTATATTACTGTAACTATCTGCTTGTAAATTGTGCCAGCTGTAAATATAAGCTTCATTCAAATTTCCAGACCCAGCTGAGTCTGGTCTGGGTGATTTCTAAAGTGTGGGGGGGCAGGGGACACCCAAACCATCACATACTCCAGCACAACACGTATCCAGACCAGTTTTTCATCAGGGGTTTGGTTGGGTTTTTTTCCTTTTGGTAAGTGGTCTAGATAAAAAGCAAGCAGCAAAGTCAACTGGCAGGATATACATGGATCTCTATGACTTTCTGCTCATTCTGAAACCAAGTCTTGCAGTTGCTGTGGTTGATGTGTTCACAGCAGAAACACTGCAGCTGTGTTTGTAAAGAAGGAAGGGAAAACAGAAGCTGAACCTGAAAAATCTGCCCTCTCGCAGAGCCACAGCATGGCAGGGGCTGGAAGGGACCTCCAGAGGTCACTGCTCTAACTCCCTGCCAGAGCATGACCTCCATTAGTTCCTGCAAAAGAAAAGGGGAAGGGGAAAAGGAAGGAGAAAGGGAAGGGGGAAAGGAAGGGGAAGGGAAGAAGAAGAGTAAGGGGCAGAGAAGGGGAAGGGAAAGGGGAAGAGTAAGGAGAAAGGGGAGGGGAAGGACAACGGGAAGGGAAAGGGGAAGAGTAAAGGGGAAAGGGAGGAGAGGAGAGGGAGAGAGGAAGGGAGGAGAGGGAAAGGAAAGGAAAGGAAAGGAAAGGAAAGGAAAGGAAAGGAAAGGAAAGGAAAGGAAAGGAAAGGAAAGGAAAGGAAAGGAAAGGAAAGGAAAGGAAAGGAAAGGAAAGGAAAGGAAAGGAAAGGAAAGGAAAGGAAAGGAAAGGAAAGGAAAGGAAAGGAAAGGAAAGGAAAGGAAAGGAAAGGAAAGGAAAGGAAAGGAAAGGAAAGGAAAGGAAAGGAAAGGAAAGGAAAGGAAAGGAAAGGAAAGGAAAGGAAAGGAAAGGAAAGGAAAGGAAAGGAAAGGAAAGGAAAGGAAAGGAAAGGAAAGGAAAGGAAAGGAAAGGAAAGGAAAGGAAAGGAAAGGAAAGGAAAGGAAAGGAAAATAGAGGAGAAAGGAGAGGGGGGGAAGGGAAGGGAAGGGAAGGAAAGGCAAGGCAAGGCAAGGCAAGGGAAGGCAAGGGGAGGAGAATGGAAAGGAGAAAGGAAAGGAAAGGAAAGAGGAAAAGAGAGGGAAAAAGGAAAGGAAAAGGAACAGAAAACCCAAGCAAACCCAACCAAGCAACCAAAGCCCACATAAAACTTCTTAAAGTGCAACAAAAAATTATTCCCACAGCTGAGGTCAGAGGAACCTGCTGCATAGGACCACAGAAAGCTCTCTCAGTAACAGTTCTTTCCCTTGCAGCCCTGGAGGACCCCCCAGATCTGATGTTTTTTAAATGCAGCTTTATTCAGCAAAACTTTCACTGAGGTCTTGTAACACTTTAGTAATGAGGGAAAAAAATGAGAGGTTTGGAGCAAAATATATTTGTTACCCTTTTAGATACAGATATTCCTAATCTTCATATCTATTAGCTTGTGAAAAGGCCTTGAGGTGCTGGAGTTAATGATCCAATTTTCATAGACTTCTGTGTCAGAACCTGTGTGTCTGGTTGTGTTTCTGCTGCTTGCGTTTCTGCTGCTTGCCTGAGTATGCTCTCAAAGGGACACCCTGCCCTACATCAGCCTGCCCACAGCCTCATCCAGCCTGGCCTTAAACACCTCCAGCCATGGGGCCTCAACCACCTCCCTGGGCAACCCATTCCAGCCTCTCACCACTCTCATGCTCAACAACTTCCTCCTCACATCCAGCCTGAATCTCCTCACCTCCAGCTTTGCTCCATTCCCTGAGAGCCTAAAAAGTCCCTCCCCAGCTTTTTTGTAGCTCCCTTCAGATCCTGGAAGGCCACAAGAAGGTCACCTGGGAGCCTCCTCTTCTCCAGCCTGCACAGCCCCAACTCTTTCAGTCTGTGCTCACAGCAGAGCTGCTGCAGCCCTCTCAGCATCCTCCTGGCCCTGCTCTGGACACCCTCCAGCATGTCCACATCCCTCTTGTCACAGGGGCTCCAGAGCTGGATGCATTTGGATTTGTGTAGGCTGAGGAATTCCATTAGATTGCTCTCCAGAGCCATGTCTCTTACTATCTTTAACTGCTGTTTTGATTTGGTTTGTTTCCTCTCTGCTTTAGCAGAGAAGGCAGACTGCAAAAGAATCATGCTAAGTAACTGTGACCTACGAGCTGCTATCAGAGCATGCAATGTCCTCACAGGGACACAGAATTAACCAGGTTGGAAGAGACCTCTAGGATCATTGAGTCCAACCTGTCACCTAACCTTCCTAATTAACTAAACCATGGCACTAAGTCCCTCATCCAACCTCCTCTTAAACACTTCCAGGGATGATGATTCCACCATTGCCCTGGGCAGCCCATTCCAATGAGTGATCACTCTGGCCTGGCTCAGGAGCAGTGTGGCCAGCAGGACAAGGGAGGTTATTCTGCCTCTGTACTCAGCACTGCTCAGGCTATACCTTGAGTGCTGTGTCGAGTTCTGGGCTCCTCAATTCAAGAGAGATGTTGAGGTACTGGAAGGTGTCCAGAGAAAAGGTGATGAAGCTGGTGAGGGGCCTGGAGCACAGCCCTGTGAGGAGAGGCTGAGGGAGCTGGGGGTGTGCAGCCTGCAGAAGAGGAGGCTCAGGGCAGACCTCATTGCTGTCTGCAACTACCTGAAGGGAGGCTGTAGCCAGGTAGGGTTGGTCTCTTCTGCCATGCAAGCAGCAACAGAGGAAGGGGACACAGCCTCAGGTTGTGCCAGGGGAGGTCTAGGCTGGATGTTAGGAGGAAGTTGTTGGCAGAGTGACTGGACAGGGCTGGCTGAAACGTTGGACTGGATGTTCTTTAAGCTGGCACTCCACTGAGGTTAGTCAGATAGATACTGGATTAGCTAAAATTCTGGGATGTCAGCAGACTTCTGTGCTGGGTTTTAATCTGCAGAATGGTGGCAAAGTCTTTGTGAAGCCAGTATGAGCGTGGTCTTTGATGGCACTGAGCCCCTGTGTGTCCTATGGGCCATATAGCTTGCAGGGTTGTTGAGATGTTCAGCTGCGCTTGGGAGGCAGAAGGATCCCAGGCTCACAGGATGGTAGGGGTTGGAAGGGACCCAAGGACATCATCGAGTCCAACCCCCTGCCAGAGCAGGACAATCCTATCTAACACAGATCACAGAGGAACACATCCAGACAGGCCTTGAAAGGCTCCAGAGAAGGAGACCCCACAACCTCTCTGGGCAGCCTGTGCCAGTGCTCTGGGACCTTACAGGAAAGAAGTTCCCCCTTGTGTTGAGGTGGAACCTCCTGTGCTGCAGCTTCCACCCAGATGTTGATGATTTCATGACCATTTCTCCACAAGTCAAAGGACAGACTGCCTGTAGGACATTTCTTTCCTCTGAATGATAAGGTTTCCAGCATGTAGAAGAGATTCTTCTGCAGCTCCTTTGCAGGGACTGGATTCAGGGTTACTGTGACCTGGGTAGTAAGTTTTTGACCAGTGAGTAAATACTTAATTGGGTAAAAAACTGCCTGGGTGACTGAGCCCAAAGAATGGTGGCGAACAGAATGAAATCCAGTTGGTTGCTGATCAAAAGTGGTGATTCTCCAGGACTCTCATCAGTGATCTGGATAAGGAGATCAAGTTTACCCTTAGTAAATTTGTAGATGACACTAAGTTGGGAGGGAGTATTGACCTGCTTGAAGATTAGAAGGTTCTACAGAGGGATCTGGACAGGCTGGATTGATGGGATGAGGGCAACCATATGAGACTCAAGAGGGCCAAGTACTGGGTCCTGCAATAAGGTCACAACAACCCCATGCAACCATACAGACTTGGGGCAGAGTGGCTGGAAAGCTTCCCAGTAAAGAAAGACCTGGAAGGGTTGATCAAGAGGCAGCTTGGACATTAGCCAGCAGTGTGCCCAGGTGGCCAAGATGGGCAACACCATCCTGGCCAGCAGGAGTAAGGGAGTGATTTTCCCCCTGTACTCAGCACTTGTGAGGCTGCTGCTGCTTGAATATTGTCTTCAGCTTTAGAGTCCTCACTACAAGAAGGACACTGAGATCATAGAATCAGTCAGGGTTGGAAGGGACCACAAGGATCATCTATTTCCAACCCCCTGTGATGGGCAGGGACACCCTGCCCTACAGCAGGCTGCCCACAGCCTCATCCAGCCTGGCCTTAAACACCTCCAGATGCTGGAGTGTGTCCAGAGAAGGTGAATGGAGCTAGTCTTAAAATGAGAATAGGTCTTCAAATGAGAAGCTGAGAGAGCTGAGATTGTTGGATCTGGAGAAGAGGAGGCTGAGGGGAGACCTCATCACTCTCTGCAGGAAGTTTTTGCAAGGTGAGAGTTGGTTTCTTCTCTCCAGCAACACGTGATAGCAAGAGAAGGAAACAGTCTCAAGTTGCACCAGGGGAGGTTTAGACTGGATGTTAAAAGAAACTTCTTCACTGAAATGGTGCTCAAGACACAGGAACAGGCTGCCCAAGGAGGTGGCTGAATCCTCAACCATGGAGATGTCTGAAAGCTGCAGAGATGTGGTGCTGAGGGGCATGGTTTAGCACTAGACATGGCAGAGTTAAAGAATGGCTGGGCTCAGTGATCTTAAACCTCTTTTACCACCAAAGTGATTCTGTGACTCTCTGATCTCTGCTGGTGCTCCTGGAGGTGGTCCATGTCCCATCCTTGGGCTGAGCGAAACTCCCACCAGGGACAAGGCTCTTCTGTTGTAGGGACTGCTCCTTTCTGGCATTCTCTGGAGACATTCAGGGTGAGGCTTGATGGGGCCCTGGGTGACCTGGGCTACTGGAAATGTCCCTGCTGACTGCATGGGGGCCAGACTAGATGACCTCTAGAGGTCCCTTCTGGCCCTTACCTACTACAAGAGGGATGTGGAGATGCTGGAGGGTGTCCAGAGCAGGGCCAGGAGGATGCTGAGAGGGCTGCAGCAGCTCTGCTGTGAGCACAGACTGAAAGAGTTGGGGCTGTGCAGGCTGCAGAAGAGGAGACCTTCCTGTGGCCTTCCAGGATCTGAAGGGAGCTACAAAAAAGCTGGGGAGGGACTTTTTAGGCTCTCAGGGAATGGAGCAAAGCTGGAGGTGAGGAGATTCAGGCTGGATGTGAGGAGGAAGTTGTTGAGCATGAGAGTGGTGAGAGGCTGGAATGGGTTGCCCAGGGAGGTGGTTGAGGGCCCAACCATGGAGGTATTTAAGGCCTTTAATCATTTACATCCCTTCCAAACCCAGCAATTGGAGTGAGGGCCACAAAGATGCTCAGAGGGCTGCGGCCCTCTCTTCAGCCTGGGGAGGAGAGGTGGTCCCTTCCAACCTTGACTGATTCTGTGATTCTATGATAATGGCCAGCAGGGTGTTTTAAGTAGTACTCACATTTTAAGGGGAAAAAAACAATCAAAGCAACAACAACAATTAAAAGGCAACTACCTCACAGGATGGATTCCTTTTGCCCTGGTTTCCTCCAAACTTTGAAGTGCTGGATTTCCTTATTCTGCTTTTGATCTCCTCCTCTGCCTCCCCCAACAAGATGATTCTGCACTCAGAAGCACATCTCCAGCTCTGCAGAACTGCACACAAAGTGTGGCAACATAAATCAACTCGAGAATTCCCTGGCAGTGAAATGTGCCTCAAATACCTCCCTCCTCCATCGTGCCCCTGGCAGCTGGGTTGCAGTTTTAGAGGTAATTACAATATAGATATGTGCATCTTTTCATTTCATAAGCAGAGCCATTTGGGGGATTGCCTGTTTGTGTAGTGCATCTTTGCAGTAAGGAGAGAGGGGGGGAAAAAAAGGCAAGGGAAGAGGAATAAGGGACTCATGGGCCCCCTGTATTGAGTATCACAGTAATTGCTAGTGAAGTAAGATGACAACATGGTGGGTGCTATGGCACGCCCTGAGTATCCAGGGCAGCAGACATGTCACTGTCTGTAAGGGACATGTTAGGGAATTTCTGAGCAGTTCTTAACTTGTAACTTGTGACTTTGAAGAGGAGGCTCAGGGCTGACCTCATTGCTGTCTACAATTACCTGAAGGGAGGCTGTAGCCAGGTGGGGTTGGGCTCTTCTGCTAGGCAAGCAGCAGCAGAACAAGGGGACAGTGTGAAGTTGTGCCAGGGGAGGTCTAGGCTGGATGTTAGGAGGAAGTTGTTGGCAGAGAGAGTGATTGGCATTGGAATGGGCTGCCCAGGGAGGTGGTGGAGTTGCCATCCCTGGAGGTGTTGAAGCAAAGCCTGGATGGGGCACTTAGTGCCATGGTCTGGTTGACTGGACAGGGCTGGGTGCTAGGTTGGACTGGATGAGCTTGGAGGTCTCTTCCAACCTGGTTGATTCTATGATTCTGTCTGGAGGAAGAAGAAGGAAGGAGGGGACCTTTGGGATGACAGCATTTGTCATCACATCCTCTGATCCTCTGATCATACTGTGATTTTTTTCCCAACCTGGTAGAGTCTGTGATTCTATGAGAAGAAGCACACCTGTGGCATTAGGTGAAGAAAGTGGGCAGCAAAAAATGCTGTGTGCTCTAATGCCATCTGCTTGGACATGGAGGAAGTTGTTCAGAGCCTGGACTGGGTTGCCCAGGGAGGTTGGTTGAGGCCCCATACCTAGAGGTGTTTAATGCCAGGCTGGATGAGGTTGTGGACAGCCTGCTCTAGGGTAGGGTGTCCTTGGGCATGGCAGGGGGGGTTGGAACTGGCTGATCCTTGTGGTCCCTTCCAACCTGGTTGACTCTATGATTCCATACTCTCAGAATGTGGGTTTATTTAATCCATTTTTGTTCTGCTCAAAGCATATTTTAATACTTTGTTGTTGTGTTTTTTTCCCTAGCTGCAAAATCAATACAGGTAGAGCATAGCAAGTTTATTCCTTTCTCTAGCATGTGACAGAGCCAGCTGGATGAGGCTCTGGCCAGTCTGGTCTAGGGTAGGGTGTCCCTGCAGCCCCCTTTCACAACAGCTCTGAGGTTATGTTTTTGTTCCTTAACCTTGGTTTCATTTTGTTCTCTTGGTTTTGTTTTTTTAATTAAAGTTATGTTTTAAGTTTGGGAGGAAAAAAAAAAAGCCCAAAGGAATTTGTTTAAAGATCAGTTTGTGTGCTCTGCTAATAGTTATGGAGGTTACAGGAGAGAAAAGAAAGTCAGACCATGAGTGACTGACTCCTGCAACACTTGCAGTATCCTGTCACTTCATACCTGAGCCACTCAGCCCCTCTGTGGCAAAGCTCTTTGGGTACAAACTCACAGAGCAGCATTCTGACTGGTTTTACATCCTGCTACCCACTGCCATCTTTTGTTGTTGTATTTTTCCTTCCTGCTTGCTGTCTCAGCACCAGGAAGGGGAGGCCTCATTGGTCTCTACAGCTGCCTGAAGGGAGACTGGAGCAAAGAGGGGACAGCCTCTTCTTTTTGGTGTTAGCAACAGGACTAGAGGAACTGCTCCACTATGGATGGATGCTAGGAAATAGTCTTAGAATCAGAAAATTAAAGAATCAGAGACTCATAGAAAGGTTTATGTTGGAAGGGACCTCAAGTATCATCCAGTTCCAACCCCTGCCACAGGCAGGGACACCTCCCACTAGAACAGGTTGCTCAAGGCCTCATCCAGCCTGGCCTTGAACACCTCCTGGCAAGGAGCAGCCACAACCCTCCTGGGCAACCTGTGCCAGTGTCTCACCACTCTCACTGCAAACAACTTCTTCCTAACATTCAGTTTCAATCTCCCCTCTGCCAGTTCAAACCCATTCCTCCTCCTCCTCCTCCTGTCATTACAAGACCTTGTCAATAGTCCCTCCCCAGCCTTCCCATAGGTCCCCTTCAGATACTGCAAGGCCACTATAAGGTCTCCTGGAAGCCTTCTCTTCTCCAGGCTGTGGAGCCCCAACTCTTGTAGCCTGTCCTCACAGCAGAGCTACTGCAGCCCTCTGAGCATCTTCATGGCCCTCACTCCAATTGCCAGAGTTGGAAGAGACATCAAAGATCATCTAGTTCCAACCCCCCTGCCATGGGCAGGGACACCTCACACTAGATCAGGTCCTTCATAGAGGGGGTTCTCAAATGTTGGAATGATCTGCCTGGTGCTGCAGTCACTGTACCTGGAGGTATTTAAGCAGGGTGTGGACCTGGCACACAGAAGTACGGTTTAGTGGTGACCCTTCAGTTGCTGGGTCAAGGGCTGGACTGGATGTTTTTTGAGGTCTCTTCCCACTGGATGTTTTCTGTGGTTCTCTGTCTTACACAAGGTCTAAGAGCTTATGTTGGGTGCTTTGTGGGGGATATCTGTAATGTTGCTGTGTATTGACTGTAGGTAAAGATGAAGATATAATGATTCACAATTCTATAGCGTGTCAGAAGCGGAAGACAAACTTGATGTGCTTGAAGTAGTTTGTGTTGCTAAGGATATGTGGATGACTGTCGTCCAGTCGTGTGAAGATCAAGGAATAAATAACTGAAGCCATGGTATTATTCATCAGGTAGAAGTCCCTTGCCAACTAGAACCAGAAATCATAATTCACAAAGGCTGCCATGTGAGAATTTAGCTTCAGAAATCTAAATAGGCACAGACTGAATGAGTAAGTGGTTGCTGTTCACTGTCTTTGGAGAGACACTTTGAACTCAGGCTCTTTGAAATACTTTCTTCTGCCCAGCAATAAGATCCTTCTCTTATCTGGGGTCGATTTTGTCTGCTGCCCATTGTCCACCTCTCAGCTTTCAACACTTCTGTTGAAGCTTTCGAGTTAAAACTAATGAAGACTTGGGCTCTATAGCAAAAGCAAAGATTAAAGCAGTCAAATGAAAAGCTAATTTGAACTTCATAAAGTTGTAGGAGAGCCCTGCAGAGGGAC
>WAAF01011880.1:9499-35703 GCA_013400475.1 Tricholaema leucomelas
AGAATAACCTCCCTTGTCCTGCTGGCCACACTGTTCCTGATACAGGCCAGGATGCCATTGGCTCTCTTGGCCACCTGGGCACACTGCTGGCTCATCTTCAGCTACTCTCTACCACCACCCCCACTTCCCTCTCTGCCTGGCTGCTCTCCAGCCACTCTCTCCCCTGCCTGTAGCACTGCTTGGAATTGTTGTGGCCAAAGTGTAGAACCCTGCACTTGGCCTTGTGAAATCTCATCCCATTGGCCTCCGCACACCCAACCAGCCTGTCCAGGTCCCTCTGCAGGGCTCTCCTACCCTCCAACAATATTGAATAGGACTGGGCCCAGCACTGATCCTTGGGGAACGCTGCTAGCGACACCTGCCAGCTGTACATGGTGTCATTCACTGCCACTATCTGGGCCCAGCCCCCTACCCAGTTCTTGACCCATTTCAGAATGAATCTGTCCAAAGCAATCTGTGCACTGGAAAAAGCTGTTCAATTATGAACATTTACACTGTGACAGCAGAAAAATGCCATCAAACTAATGCCATCAAATACCCAAATCCACTAACAACTATCCAAACATACTATAATGCACACTTTGCTTTCCTCAATTGTTTAGATAAATTGTTTTAGTGCCCATGAGACATCAAAGTTGTGCATAAATCCAGCCGGTGGGACACGGAAAATCTTTAACTGAATGGTTATTCATCATATAAAGGTAATCCATCCCAAACTAGAGTAAGATTTGTACTGTTTACATTTGCTGTCTTCTAGCCAGGTGCCTTGCCAAGTCAGTCTGCTGGCATCAACTAATCAACTTCTGTGAAAGAGTTTTGGAAAGTATTTTTGGATCCATTGCTTTAGTTGTAAGGTTGAAAGGGAGAAACAATCATAAACATTATGCAAATGAATCCTGCTGGTGTGGAACACAATTCAAAGGGCTAGAATCTTAATTCTCAAGCATATAACCAGATATGCAATATATGGGGACAAGAAGGGCAGTTTAAACTTTCAGAGCAAGATTGCAGACCTCTGTATTTCCAGAGGAGAGCTCCACGAGCAACATACTGTTTGCCAAACCTGTTTATCACTTCTCAGAAAGAAACCAACCTGTAATGCAGCTCTACTATTTATTTGTTGCTGCTGGTAATCTGACAAATGCAACGACACCTTTTGGTTTGAAGCAGGGGCTCTGTTGTCCAGGTGATTGTGAGCGTAAGACCCATGCAGGACAAAGGACCCAGGACAGGACAGCAGCCCAAGCACCCCGTGGTGACTCCTTTTATACCATCATACAAACAATGCATTAACAGAACCAAGCCAAGTGCAGCACAATCTTTAACATACATCACATCTTGGTTTTCCCCTGGGCCAGGTGCCCCACTATCTTTCCTCCCCGTGGGAGGCATTGTTCTAGGTTGAAGCTAGCTAGAATGTTTTGGTGAGAACTAGATTACAGGCTGTGAAAGGGAAACAATGGTGATGTCTGCTTCACTCATAGGCTTGCTGAGAGATACAAGAAGAAGAATCAAAACATAGATAAGGCATGCACAACTACTTCTCTTGCTGGGGAGCTCTGAGATGTATCTCTCTGTCTAACCTCACCCTCCATTTCTCTGCCGTTTTTCTGACTAATCCACTTTGCTTCCTAACCCCCCTGGCCAAACCTCCATTCTTCCTTGGGACTGGGGTAAGGTTGAGAGGGGTGGGGAGAAGGTGAAGGGGCAGTTGGGAGCCCCTCCTGGGGACTCAGGTTTCTGGGAGGGCTGTTGTGTTTCTGTATTACCTTTTCCCTTGTCTATTTCTGTCTATAACTGTATACACTGTAAATATCTGCTTGCATATTGTGCTAGCTGTAAATATAAGCTTCATTCAATTTCCAGAGCCAGCTGAGTCTGGTCTGGGTGATTTCCAAAGTGTGTGGGGGGGATGGCAAACCATCACAGGCATCCTTAAGCTCTGGGAATGAAGATGGAATGCGTATACACAGCACATTATTTTTATCTCTTACATTGGATTCCCACAGTTTTTGTGGGTTCTTACTTTGGTGGTTGTTTTTTGCTTTGTTTGCTTTGCTTTGTTTTCATTTTACTGTTTATACCAGTTGGTTTTCTGGTCTGATCCAGGTATGATGAGAATACTAACTCAAGAGTACAGTGGAAGATACTTTACCTGAGTGACCCATGCTTACATGAATAACTCATGGACTGAAATCTTTAGACTATTGATGGCAATTTCTAATCCAAATCTGGACTGATTTAAAAATATGTATCTCATGTTGGGAATAGTAATATTAAATGTAGTGATTCTGTAGAAATGTCTGATTATGGTACACTGGAACATAAGCCATGGCCAGGCGAGAGTGCATGAGCTCAGAAGTGCTGAGTTGAGATAGGATCACAGTCTCACAGTCTCACAGTATCACCAAGGTTGGAAGAGACCTCATAGATCATCAAGTCCAACCTGTTACCACAGAGCTCAAGGCTCCACCACCTCCCTGGGCAGCCCATTCCAGTAGCCAATGACTCTCTCAGTGAAGAACTTTCTCCTCACCTCAAGCCTAAATTTCCCCTGGTGTAGCTTGAGGCTGTGTCCTCTCGTTCTGGTGCTGGCCGCCTGAGAGAAGAGAGCAACCTCTTACTGGCTACAACCACCCCTCAGGTAGTTGTGGACAGCAATAAGGATAGAAGGTTGGAATGACCTTAGAGAATGGTGTAACAAATACAAACACATGTAAGGCTGGAGCCTGTGGTTTTTGCCTATCTCTGCTGACTTAGATTGCTTAGACACAATGTAAGTGTTGTGAAGAGAATATGATGAATGTCTATGCCAATTAGCATGTCATTTCTAACACAAGTACATGTAACCAATTGCAGTTTAATACAATTTGTAGCCTTCTGATGAAAGGTATAAAAACACATGTTTGGAATGCAATAAATGGATTGAACTTGCTTACATTAAGCATCGCCCTGTCTCTTCTGATGCCTGTGGCCTTCAGCCCATGACAATCTCAATATGTGCTTCTGCAGGGCTCTGGTAGGCAACAAAGGACTGTTTTTACTAGGTGCTGATGGGTCTGAAGTTTATTATGCCTACGCTAGGTCAGTCGCAGCATCTTAAAAGTGGAGCACGGGTCTCAGAGGAACACACTGATCACTGATCTGCACTCAGCACAGGAGGGCACAGGTTAAGCAAGCTGGCTGTTACATAGGAGTCACTGCTGGCGTGTGGTGCCGTTGAGTGGGATTTAAAGATTTGTGGGAACGCTGTCGGTTGTGTAGAGACCATTTGTTATTTTGTATAACTGAGTAGGTGAGTTTTTATCGATGTTGATGCTGAAAGATGCACAGCCTCACATGGATCACAATTTCTAAGGTTTCCACATCCTAGTGGGTTTTAGCAGGGCTTTTTCTCTTAAATCGTCTCTGTGTTTTTGAAAATGCAACTGTATGGTGCCTAAAAAACATCCGTATGAGTTTAAGCTCTCTGCTTTCTCAGTGTTTGCCTTTACGCTTTTAAGCCTTGGCTGGGACTACTTTTAGCATGGAAGTGTAGACCCCTAGCACAAGGAGGTGCATCCCCCAGATACCCTCCCACATTCACAGTGGTAACTGTGTGTTTGTTTTCAGCAGTTTCTGTCAAATAGATGGCATATTTCTTAGCATCTTTTTAATGCTTTGCTGTGAATTAATCGGTATCTACTCTCCAGGCTCTCCTACATATATTCTCAACGACTCTTCCAATAATTTAAAAACTATGGGGCCACATTGCTGGTAGTCTGCTGTACAGAAGCAGCATGGAGAATGGCAAGGACCTCTGGCTTAGTAGCTCCAGACACCTGTGAATACTTCCTAAAATCCCCCCCCAGAATTTTCAAGGAGAAGGTTTTCTTGTCCTTATTCCTTCTACTGGAAAGCTGTTATGGAATGCTCTGTTTGAAAAATTATCTTTTTCATTGCCAGTATAAAATTATTTATGTCAAGTTGTTCAGCTGCCAATGTAGTAATTATGTATTTGCAGTTGTATTGCATACTATATTAAACCAAAATTTTCTGGCCTGAAAAACACTCTGTTTCTAGAGTGTTATTGTTTTACTGGATTGAATAAGGGTTTCCTCCAGCTATTCTATAGCTTATTCCTGGACCTATTGATTGATCATAGATGCTTGTTCTTGTGATGCAAAAGCCATGGTTTTAAATACTTATGGCTGCTAGAGGGCTTAGGACCCAAGCTGTCTGACCATCTGTGTTGCTGCCTAACTGTTGGGCTATCACGGGAAGATGGGAACAGGCACTGCTTTTCTAAAGAGGGGAAAGGATTAGGTTGTTTGACAAAAAAACGTATCAGTATATTAAAAAATGGGTTTGAATACTGACTTCTCATGGACATTTGTATGGGACAAGAGACCATTGGGTTGAATTTCAGGCACATACATACTTCCATTCATCTTTTTTTATTGACAGAGGCATCCCACAATGTAGCTGGCTGGACCTCAGAATCCCATCTGGCTCTCTACCTTTTGATGTACAGAGTTCAGTCATTTAATGAAGCCTTGCAAATCTGATTTATGAACTTGGATATCCAATTTTGTCATTGGATTGAATGTTGAAATGCATACCTTCCAGTTTGGGTATGACCTCTGCGAGTGGGGCCCATGCTAGGATATTGAATCTGGTTTTAGCTAAGTGCAGTCCCACATTCTTTCTATTCTCCTTTTATCTGTATCTGTTCTAACCAGCAATAGAACACGGGGACACAGTCTCAAGTGGTGCCAGGGAAAGTATAGGCTGGATGTTAGGAGGAAGTTCTTCACAGAGAGAGTGATTGGCATTGGAATGGGCTGCCCAGGGAGGTGGTGGAGTCACCGTCCCTGGGGGTGTTCAAGAAAAGCCTGGATGAGGCACTTAGTGCCATGGTCTGGTTGACTGGCTAGGGCTGGGTGCTAGGTTGGACTGGATGATCTTGGAGGTCTCTTCCAACCTGGTTGATTCTGTGATTCTATGATTCTAAGGACCTCGTGATTTTGTTGTTGTTTTGGTTTGTGTTTGTGTTTGTGTTTGTGGGTTTTTTTCACCTCTCTCCTCTCAGTGTTTTTCTCATCTACTGGGCATAATTGGTGATCAACAGTGTTTATTATTTTTAAAGATTTCTATTACTCTTCTGTCCCTGCCTGTGGCAGGGGGTTGGAGCTGGATGATCCTTGAGGTCCCTTCCAACCTAAACCATTCTATGATTCTATGATTCTTCTGTTTCCTGGAACATTTCCTCAGAGGACAATCCATTTAGTTCAGTCTGTAGCCTTGCTTACAGGCTGAAAATGGAAAATGATAAGGTAATTTGAACAGAGGCAAAGAGGTTAGCTTATGAATTTTATTATTTGCTTGTATGTATCTGCACAAATTGCTCTGTTTCATGAGAAAATTCTTTCTCTCCTTCAAGCTAGTGATAGTGATATTTGAAAAATGTGGGGAGTCAGGAGGCTAATGACTATTCAAAAGTAGCTGAGAATTTGCAAATACAAAGAGCTACACAAGTTACCAAATGTTACTTCTGTGGGACAATTATGGCTAGAATTTAATTTGCTTGTAACAGAATTTGTTCATATACTCCTTGGCATTTTCCCTTAGTGTTCTGTGCCTCGCTTGTGATGGAATTTATGTGAGATTTTTGTGGTTAATCTTGTTTTGAGAAATCCAGGCTAATTTCTATTATGATAGAAAGCACTGAAGCAGCCTCCTGGAAGGCTACCCCTCCTAATTATGCAGTGTTTATAGCTTCATGATTAAACAAATGTCAGTTACGACACAAAGCAGTTTATTGTAGGAGCTTGGAAATATCTTCTTTTTGTTCTGTAAGAATCACAGAACTTCCTATGTCTGTTTTAGTACTGTGGGTTGAAAAGATATTAAGAAATAAAAATACTCATGTGGAAAACATGGAAGGATCTATCATGACCAGGTTACAGGATTTATGCATTCATAGATTACACCACAATTAGTTTCTGAGTTTACGCTGTGGTACTTTAGTGCAGGATCCATCTCATGTCTGGCTTCAGACCAGGAGCAAATATATCTACTGTTCACAAGGCACTGCAGTGACAGAGAGGTTAAGTGGCAATGAGAGAAGTGTATGAAAAGATGAGAAAACTTGATTGCTGTTTGTTGCTGGTTATAACATTTAGTTGTCTATCTGTTGTTTCAAAGTAATAAAAGAACAAACCATTATCATAAAAATGGTTCTGACTGATGGAAATCATCTTTGTAACAACAAATGTCAGGAAACTCTCAACAGATCATAACAGAACTGACCTATAGACAGAAAAAAATCGATTTGTCTCCACAAGGACCACAGATTTTCTGTTCAGTGTATGGAGGTTCAGTAGCTGCTGTGTAACAGCACTTTGGAATGCTAAAGTGTTCCTTCCCTATGGTAATCTGAAAGGTCGCCATGCATTACCATTATTTGAGCTGAGGGGCCTCATTTGAACCCAGAGAAGATGCAATGAATCTAACCTACTCTGAATAGGAGTGTCTTGGTCCAGCTCTACTCCTGCAGACAGCATAATTCACAGGCACATCTCTCTGCAAGGAAATGAGAGGGCTTTTACTGATTTGCCTGGTTATTTTCACTGAGACAACCAGAAACATCTCTGATGAGGTTTTTTATGGCACATGAACATAATGACACTGGTGCCCATGTTCCTGAATGGCACTGCACTGTGCTGTGATGGATGTGTTAGCTCAGTCCATTTTGTACTCTGGCCTTGTGTTCTCCATCACTGATGATCTTTGTTCCACGGTTTGGATACTCCCTGTTATTTCCTTTTATTTTTCTGCTATCTGTAAACATCAGTGAAAGGAAGAAGAAACCAATAAAAAATGGCATTATTTGCTAGTCCATGTGAAATCTCCATATTAAATATTTTCTGGAGGAGTAGGAATTTGAGTTAAGCTGGGTTCACTGTAAAGTCTTCAACCTTACTAGAGGCTGAGATCACTTATGCTTGAGACTGGTACTTAAAATCATTATACTGAAATAAAGTACTACAATGTCTAACATAATTCATAGAATCATAGAATGGTTTAGGTTGGAAGGGACCTCAAGGATCATCCAGCTCCAACCCCCTGCCATAGGCAGGGACACCTCCCACTAGAGCAGGCTGCTCAAGGCCTCATCCAGCCTGGCCTTAAACACCTCCAGGGAGGAAGCATCCACAACCTCCCTGGGCAACCTGTGCCAGTGTCTTACCACCCTCACTGTAAAGAACTTCCTCCTAACATCCAGTCTAAATCTCCCCTCCTCCAGTTTAAACCCATTCCCCCTCATCCTGACATTACCAGACCTTGTCAGTAGTCCCTCCCCAGCCTTCCTGTAGGCTCCCTTCAGATACTGGAAAGCCACTCTAAGGTCTCCTGGAAGCCTTCTCTTCTCCAGGCTGCAGAGCCCCAACTCTCTCAGCCTGTCCTCATAGCAGAGCTGCTGCAGCCCTCTGAGCATCTTCGTGGCTCTCCTCTGGACTCGCTCCAGCAGTTCCATGTCCTTCTTGTGTTGGGGGCTCCAGAACTGCACACAGTACTGCAGGTACTTTGCCTCAGAAGCATTCTATGTAGATTTATTTGCCATTGATGGGAGTAATTGCATGCTTCCAAGACTGTTCTCACTGTACTAAGGATAATGTGAGTATTTCTTGAGATACTCTAATAGTGAAAAAAATTGGAATCTGTTTCATAATTACTTAGTCTTCTTCAGAGCTGCTGCCTCAGACTGAAATACAGTGAGTATATCTGTACTTACTTGTAAAGACAGACGTGTTAAATGCTTAATATTTGTTTCTGGTTGCTCTCATGTTTTGGGGAAATCTTCTTGACCACTGGACCTTGAATGACTGAGCACCGCCACAGTTCCAGTGGCTTTGGTTCGGAAAGTGCTTGCTTGGAGCTGCAGGAAATCAGATCTAAAGAGCAGTTCAAACACTGAGTGAATATTAATGAAAATATGTTTTGTGGAGTTCATTTACTCTAGAAAAGAGTGCTCTGGCAATAAATTATGAATGAAAGAGTCAGTGCAAACAGAATTAATAGAGTATTATGCTGGTACTGTTGAACAATGACATATGTTTAAAAGAAATACAAAAAGAAATGATGCAACTATAGATTTGACAAATCTGTTGTTGAATCACATTGTATGTCTAGGAAAAGCCAAGTATGTCCTTGGAGAGTGGGGATTAATAAGAGACTTTGGAGTAGACAGTGACAAATTTAAATGAGCAATGCACCTAGGATGACATTAGCAGTCCAGATTGCCTGTGTCCCATGGCCGGGAGTGGTCAGTGGCCATTTAAAGAGGCAGATCCCAGAAAAAGCAGCCAAATGTCTTGAGGTAAAAAAATCTGGGTTTCAATTATAGACTTTTTTCCTTTTGAACAACTTAAGCTTAAGGCCTGTTAATTTGCTTGCATGTCCTTTTGTCTTGTAGCAGGAAAAAAAGTGAGTAACTGTGGCTTATTTATGCTTTCTCTGTATGGAATACATGTTTTGACAGCCTTCTGTCATGCCCCCACTCATTTTGTCTCTTCTGTAGGCTGTAGCAGCTGTCCTGAATCTATGTTCATCTCAGCAGTATCCCTGTGGTGTTTATGCAGAAAACAAGGTGTGTCATAACTTACACAGGGGCAAAATGCAGCTTTCCTCCCTTCCTTCCCTGATAAGTTAGAATAGAATAGAATCAACCAGGTTGGAAGAGACCTCCAACATCATCCAGTCCAACCTAGCACCCAGCCCTATCCAGTCAACCAGACCATGGCACTAAGTGCCTCATCCAATCTTTCCTTGAACACCTCCAGGGACGGTGACTCCACCACCTCCCTGGGCAGCCCATTCCAATGCCAATCACTCTCTCTGCCAACAACTTCCTCCTAACATCCAGCCTATACTTCCCCCAGCACAACTTGAGGCTATGTCCCCTTGTTCTGTTGCTGGTCGTCTGGAAGAAGAGACCAACCCCCACCTGGCTACAGCCTCCCTTCAGGTAGTTGTAGACAGCAATGAGGTCTGCCCTGAGCCTCCTCCAGGCTGCACACCCCCAGCTCCCTCAGCCTCTCCTCATAGGGTTTGTGTTCCAGGCCCTTCAGCAGCTTTGTTGCCCTTCTCTGGACACGTTCTAGCATTATCTTGCCTAGTGTCACTTTACACAGCAATGACACTCTCAGAGGACAGCCCACATCCTGCAGAATTTCATTGGTGTGCCACAGCTAATTGTGACCTCACTACTGCTCAGATTTGTGGAATATTGGGTTTCCACACTTGTGTTTATTTTACTTATTGGTGATTAATTTATTCTGTCTTTCAATGTTCATATCAGAAGATATTTGGATGACTCTTTAAAGTCAGTTCTCATTTTCTGTGCTCTGGATATGTTTTGCCACCTTACTATTCACTTCTAAATAACCTCTGAATGTGATGAATGGTGCAAATGCTGACACAGAGCTCTTGTGGAATGTAGTCTTTGGCTTTGCTTTCCTCCAGTGTGGGTACTGTTTGCTTATGCACCCATTTCTTGACCCCTTTCAGCAGGGGTGTTAACAGTGCAGCAGTGCTTGTGTAGAATTAGCCCAGCAGTGGAGCTGCTGCCAGGAGCCAGCACAGCACACGTGCCTTGATGATGCAGGCGAAGGTGCAAGCGCTTAATGCTTTACCAAAGTAGACACTGTTATGTGACACAATTGGTCGTGGTTGTCTCATGGGGAAATGGTAAAAGCATAGAATAATTTAGGTTTGAAAAGACTCTTAACATCACCGAGTTCAACATTTAACTCTACACTGCCAAGTCCATCGCTAAACCATTTCTCTGAGCACCACATGACTTTCAAATACCTCTAGGGTTAGGGACTCTACCAGTTACCTGGGCAGCCTCCTTCAGGGACTGACAACCCCAGGCCCATTGAGCTAGCCTATGCAGGTCCCTCTGAAGAGCCTATCTGCCTTCAAACAGTTCAACACTCTCACTCACTGCCTGTGAAGCTGCCCCACAGCCACTTGCAGCTTTCTGCCGAAGGAAAGGCTCACACTGATTTGAACAATCAGTTTATTGCCATGCAGAAAGGCTGTTTCTGCTGTGACTCTCCACCTTGTGCCCCCACCGCTTTTTGTGGTGACGGCGGCATGTGACCAGAGATGGTAATGTGAGCACAGAAAAGGAGCATGGGGAAATGTAGCTGTGATATGGGGAAACTTATTAGCAACTGTAGAAGATTCCAGCAGTGAGGCCCCGAGCTTCCTTCCTTCCTGAATTACCCTATGAGCCTGGAAACCTAGCAGTAATCTCTGCTGTTCAGCTTTGCCATTAAATCCAAATGCTTCTTTCTCCTGTGAGATGCTGACAAGAAGCAATGCAAGCTCTAATAGAAAGTTCCATGGTATGGTGTGAAAAACATTGTGTTTGAAATTAAAATCCTGGACATCACTTGCTACTTGATCAAGAAATTCAAAATGTCTTCCTGTTGGGGTGGTACTGCAAGCTCTGCTTGCTTCCCCAGCCTCAGCTCAATTGCTACTCTTGTAGCATCAACAGTCACTTTATTTTACAAGTTGAAGAGTTAGATGATCTGACCTTTTCATAAGGGTCAGTCATTTAATCAAAATTGCATTCCTCTCCCCTTGTTTAGCATTTTCTCTTTATTAATATCTTCTGCTGCCTCTGGAGCCTGATATGCTTTTTGTTATGCGTTTGAGAGCACAAAATACTTGACGTGAATTGAGATTGCTTTGGTGGAAATCAGCCATTTTAAACATCACCTCTTAGCATAACCTAATTTCATGATCCTTTAAGTCCCTACTGTCAAACCTGCTCAATAATTTGCACCAGAACAAGAGGATACAGCCTCAGGCTGCGCCAGGGGAAATTTAGGCTTGAGGTGAGGAGAAAGTTCTTCACTGAGAGCGTCATTGGCTACTGGAATGGGCTGCCCAGGGAGGTGGTGGAGTTGCTGTCCCTGGAGCTGTTCAAGGCTGGATTGGACGTGGCACTTGGTGCCATGGTCTAGCCTTGAGCTCTGTGCTAACAGCTTGGACTTGATGATCTATGAGGTCTCTTCCAACCTTGGTGATACTGTGAGACTGTGGTACTGTGAACTTAATTTTGCTCACATTTTTCTCCTAAATACATTTCTGTCAAACATACTTATAACAATAACATAGTGTTATTAAATTGATAATATATGCTGTAATCACTGCTTTTGGGAAGCAGTAAGAAAGATCTGTTTCCTGAAAGGGATTATTATTCCACGTGGTTTGAGTATGTTAACATGTATAGCCAATTGATATAAATTCCAAAGAAAGAGAGAATATAACTTTCATTGAAATTCAAAATTTTTATATTGTTCTATTATTGCTTTATCCTGAATGCTGAATATTTTGCACCTGATGCTCGTGGGTAAATTGGAATAGATTTGTCTAGATCAAGGCTTATCTAACTTCATAAAATGTCTTAGTGGCCTGTAGGATGCTCTCAGGGAGAAAGAGGGGGCTGATGTGGCTGGGTTGGAGGGCAGAAGGGCTCTGCAGTGGGACCTTGACCGCCTGGACAGATGGGCAGAGTCCAAGGGGATGGCATTCAATGGCTCCAAGTGCCAGGGGCTGCACTTTGGCCACAACAACCCCATGCAGAGCTACAGGCTGGGGTCGGAGTGGCTGAGAGCAGCCAGACAGAGAGGGATCTGGGGGTGCTGATTGATACCCGCCTGAACATGAGCCAGCAGTGTGCCCAGGTGGCCAAGAGAGCCAATGGCATCCTGGCCTGCATCAGGAATGGTGTGGCCAGCAGGAGCAGGGAGGTCATTCTGCCCCTGTACTCTGCACTGGTTAGACCACACCTTGAGTACTGTGTCCAGTTCTGGGCCCCCCAGTTTAAGAGGGACATTGAGATGCTTGAACGTGTCCAGAGAAGGGCAACGAGGCTGGGGAGAGGCCTCGAGCACAGCCCTACGAGGAGAGGCTGAGGGAGCTGGGATTGTTTAGCCTGGAGAAGAGGAGGCTCAGGGCAGACCTTATTGCTGTCTACAACTACCTGAGGGGTGGTTGTAGCCAGGAGGAGGTTGCTCTCTTCTCTCAGGCAGCCAGCACCAGAACAAGAGGACACAGCCTCAAGCTGCGCCAGGGGAAATTTAGGCTTGAGGTGAGGAGAAAGTTCTTCCCTGAGAGAGTCATTGGCTACTGGAATGGGCTGCCCAGGGAGGTGGTGGAGTCGCCGTCCCTGGAGCTGTTCAAGGCAGGATTGGACGTGGCACTTGGTGCCATGGTCTAGCCTTGAGCTCTGTGGTGAAGGGTTGGACTTGATGATCTGTGAGATCTCTTCCAACCCTGACGATACTGTGAGATTATGATATGATACTACTATGATACTATGATAGGGCAAAAATTCCACTAGATTTCCTAAATGTAAACTTCCAATTTCAAGAGACTTGTGTTTTAAAGGTTGGGCTATTTCCTTCCTTCCTTCCTTCCTTCCTTCCTTCCTTCCTTCCTTCCTTCCTTCCTTCCTTCCTTCCTTCCTTCCTTTCTTCCTTTCTTCCTTTCTAATTTAACACCACACACACACACACATATTTTTCCTGATTTCAGTGGTTTTGCTGTGAGTTTGTTGTCTTTAGTGGCACAGAGTGATAACTTACATTGGAAGGATGCAGAGGAGAGGCAGATGTCAGATGCAACTTGTCCCTTTCAGATAACATAACAATCAGGTTAGTGCCTATGAACAGGTGAGAGGTGATGTTAATTTATTGTACAGCATGCTGTGAGTTATTAATTTAGTTTTACTATAAAAATCACAGACAACCTACAAAATTCTACACTGGCAAGGATAGCAAAAAGCATCCATTTAATCACCAGCTAAGTATTTGTTCAATCCTTGTCCAAAGAACTGGCTTGGCCTGTTCTAATTAGGCATGGAGGGGGCAAGGTTAAATCATTTGCTGGTTTTGGCTCATCGCAGAGCTGTTTGAAAACTGGCTTTTAAAGTCTGTGTGGTCTGTAGATAGCAGGGAAAGTGTCCCACATTTTTATGATAAGTTATTAGTTATGTTCTGAAATCTGAGATAGTACTTCATATTTATGTCAGAAAGTATGGCCACAGTGTGGGCCATTGGGAAATTCCAGTAAGAGAAATCAGGACTGTTCCAAAAGTTCAGTGCAGGACGCAAATAAATTATAGCATTGGATGTAAGAGGAGAATAATAATAAAGTCTATAAAATTCATTGCTTTGCTAAGAGGGATCAAATGGCAATGTATAAACAATTTTGCTCTCTTGACTCTTGGGCTCTGTTGCTGTTCCTTCACTTATCTGACTCCTCCACACCATGTACTAACCTTTTCCTGATAACATATGAGCCTGGGTGGTTTTCTGTCTCGGGGGAGAGAAGAAGGTGGTGTTGGCCCCTTCTGGGCTTTCTTTGTCCAGGGGCAAAAGGCTGGATTTCTGTATTATTCCTGAACTGCATACAGTTGTAAGTCCCTGTAAATATATTTTGCATATATGCTTGTAAATTTAGCTTGCTGTAAAATGTAGATTTATCTTACTTCCAAGCTGTCTGAGCTGGTCTGGTAGATTTTATTTGGAGAGTGATTTTCTCAAGCCACCACACACAGTGAAGCAGTTATTGAAGCTGAATTGACAATATGGTTCATTTAAAACTGCTCACATGAGCAGATGTTCATGCATATGCTGTTTATTTTAATAAAGAGAAATGCAACAGAACAGTTCTACTCCTTTTATTGTATTAATTTCCGAGGTAGTGAATCTGAAGTGGTTCTGTATACACAGTGACAAATGTGCAGATGGTAGATGAGCCATCAGTCCACACCATTCATTCACAGGTGCAAGAACTGGGATTCCTCTCTGAGACTGTCTGCTTCTTTCTGGCTTTACACAGTATCTAGGGTGACTCAGGTGTAGACCTGTCCCTTTAGACTCTGCAGCATACAATCCCTGACCTTTGTTCAGTGTATGCCATTGGTGTCTCTCCTCTGCGAATGCTATTCTCTTTAAAAGTTAAAGTTGCCTAACTCCCATGATTGTTTCCCCAGGAAGTTAAAGTCTTTGTTCTGCACCCCAGAGTGCAACTAACAATTCCTCAACACCTCTCAATTTATTTGGAAGTTAAAAAAACACAAACACCAACACCGCCCCCTGCCCCCCGAAGCCAAAAAAATTGTATGTGGCAAGGGAGCCAGATGAGTTTGGTTCTCCCCCATCAGTTGTGGGTTTCATAATTAGCAAACAATGTTTTGTACAGTTCTTTCTGGGTGTAGTTGTAGAGGGATTTTGAATCTATCAGTTTCTTGTTGAGGCTCTGCTTTATAACGATAGATAAGAATGTAAGATTTGTTCCTTAGGAACAAACACCCAAACTCCTGAATTACATCAAAGTGTTTCAAATTAATACTTTTGTTTTGTTTTGTTTTGTGGTTTTTTTTTTTGTTTGTTTTGTTTTTTTTGTGTTTTTTTTTTGGTTGTTTTTTTTTTTTTTGTAATTATTAGTTTTCACTTGTATTCAAAATCCTACTTTGATGTCTTTCACAGCTGATTCTAACTCTGGTTGCACTTGCAGCATACATTTATTTTATTAACTTGATTAACTTTGCTTTATCTACCTATGTCCAGGCTAGTAGCCATAATCTATTTGATGTAACTTCTGAATCCTCAACAAAAGCTGCAGTACTGCTGGTCTCTTAGTGTTGCCTGAAGGTTTCTTGTAATAGGATAATGTATTTAAGATTGTACTTCTGGAATTCTGTTGGGTGAGGTCTGTAAAACATCAGTCTTTCCCTAATACTTGCAGCTTCTGCTGCAGAGCACTGTGACTTTTTTCTTTCTCTTCCCCTCCCCCCGCCCCTGATTAGATCTAACATAACATTTTGCTGTTGGCCAATTTAGTGTCTCATTCACTGAAAATCTATTGATTCCTTTGGAACTTCAAAGGCACAGGCAAGCATGTAGAAAAGTTGACTATAGTGGTGTTAATCTCTCTATAAAAGGAATTAATTATACTCTGAATGCCTGGTTATACTGCCCTCTCACCCTGTCATCCACGGGATTTTAATATCTAAGAAGCAACATGTCTTCTCTGTGTGTCTTGTCAAGATTAATCTCCTAAGGCTTGTAGTATGGAGGATTATCTTCATGGTATCAGCTATTGTAAAGACTGGCATGTGAAAGCCACTTCAGTTTAATCTGTGATGTCATGTTATCAGAAACTGTAAGCCTTTCTCTACTATGATTATTACTTTTTTTTCTGTCCAGTTGCCTATCTACATAATGACCTGCATTATGGGTCCTTAATTTTCCCTGTGCTCTTCTTCTTGGCTCCATCCACACAAGTCAAAGAAATGGTTGACAGGCTCAGGACATCCCTACCAGGGTATTGGAGTAACTAACCTCAACAAAAGGCCAGGCATTAGTTCCTCGTGAGCTAGCATCAAAAGATTCCCTTAAAATGGTTTGGTTGCTGCACTTCTTACCCTTTAGAACATGTTTGTACACCTTCTTCATCACACCAGAATGATCTTCATGCTAATTTGGGCTCAAGTTCTCCTGCCTACACGAGAGAGGTGTACCAACATCTCTTGAAGAAGTGGGGGGGGAAAGAAAGAAAAAAAAGAGTTAGAATTGTTTTCTTCTGAAATGATTTGTGATCATTTCACTTGAGTGAACCAACCTTGGTCTGCAGCCACTTACCTCATATTTCTATGTAGAATCTTATCTGTGTTTTGCTTCTCAGTCCATAGTTAGAGCCTCCTTTTAATGATTTTCAGCATCTTTTGGTCTGGTCTGTTTGAATTCCCTGCATATTACCTTCTAAGTATTTTTGTTCTATTATTTGGCTTACAAATAAATATTTGCTCCCTAAAAAGTACCTCTGCCCTGTGTCTTTATCTCACTGCACAATATGAGTTTGCCATTTCCAACAACTTGAGACTGTCCCTTGTGAGCAGAGTTTAAGCAGTAAGTGATCTGCAAGACTCAGCAATACTTAGAATCATAGAATAGAATCATAGAATCAACCAGGTTAGAAGAGACCTCCAAGATCATCCAGTCTGACCTAGCACCCAGCCCTATCCAGTCAACCAGACCATAGCACTAAGTGCCTCATCCAGGCTTTTCTTGAACACCCCCAGGGATGGTGACTCCACCACCTCCCTGGGCAGCCCATTCCAATGCCAATCACTCTCTCTGCCAACAACTTCCTCCTAACATCCAGCCTAGACCTCCCCTGGCACAACTTGAGACTGTGTCCCCTTGTTCTGTTGCTGGTTGTCTGGGAGAAGAGACCAACCCTCACCTGGCTACAACCTCCCTTCAGGTAGTTGTAGACAGCTTCTTAGATCTCTTCCCTCACTTCCCAGAACTTGACCCTGAAATGCTGTCACACTTGCATGTTTACCTATGATTTTGACCTCTGTCTTTCATGGTGGTCTTTTCTTTGTTTCCTAATGTTTGTCAAGAGCTATCCACTGCAAAGCTCTCTCTCACTGCAAAGCAGCAGGGCTGGGATAACAGTGAGGTCCTTCTCTGGTGCTTTATTCTAAAAAAAAGGCTCGCCAAAGACAAAGGAGTGTTGCTTTTTAAAGTCAAAACTCTTTAACCCCGAATGCAGGTTAAGTGGTACTGCTCCATATCTATGAACACCCGGGGACAGGACTACTGGGGACACAATATCTTGCTGAGAAACATATTTGGAAGCTGAACAAGGCAGAGGAAAAAAATATTTCAAATTCCAAAATTAGATATCTAAATCTAACACCTCAGAGGTGTTTTAGGTATTTGAAAGACGATACAGCTGTAAATACAGCCACTCAAGTCCATTGCCAACTGCTAGAATATTGCTGACATCTCTAGGTGGCAGTCCTGTGTTCATAATAACACTTTCCTGTCTGATAAAAATGCCTTCTTTTTTTTTTTTTTTAGCATTTCTGGGGAAGCAAAAGTGCTAACCAAGTGACTGAGACAGTTCAGAGACAGTCTCCATCTCCCACAACTGATCCCTTGCAGACGAGCAGGTACTACAAGCGGTGAGGTTAGGTTTCTTGCGCCAATGAATGCTCTGTGCAACATGCTGATATGGAGGCAGGGAATTAATGTGGCCAAGTCAGGAATTTATATAAAGATAGAGTTATTTTATCTTCCTGAAACCTGCCCTCAAAACTATATACAGAAATTAATTGAGTTTTAATTAGCAGGTTCAGTTGGTTGAGAAGATCTACATGGATACCACAGGTAGACTTGACTATTTTGGAAGTCAGAAGTTGGAAAAGACTAAGCTATTAAATATATATACTGTTCCCCCACTATCAAGATAAGGCTGAGCCAAAGCTACTCACAGCAGAATCAGGCTGGCTTGAATGGAAGGGTGGTCCAGATGCTTATCCCTTTGGGTCTTTCAGAAGCCTCTGAGGGTCGTTAAGAGCTATGAAGCTGCATAAAGGAGGTGCTTAAAGTGAAGCCAAAACAGAGACAGCCCTGTCCCTCAGGAGCTTGTCTTTCGGAGTGTCAGGGGCTCCTTCTGCAGAAGCTGTGCAGATGGGGGAGAACTCCAAGGCAGGAATGAACTCCAAGGTGGGAACAGACTCCAAGGCGGGAACCCCAATATTTATACCCTTCCTAGACAAAGAGCTGAGTTACCACTTCCTAGGCACGAAGACCACAGCCAATCCCCAGCCTATTCCAGCGCAGGCCCTGCATGGGGCACCCTTCATACTGGAAGGGTCCCTTGCTCCCCCCGCTTCACGCCTGCAGGGCAGGGAGGAAACAGGTCTTTTTGCACCTTTTCCTCTCCCATTCAAACCACAGAGGGAGAGGGGTTTTGGGGTACACAGGACTCCAGGACACATGCTGGTCCAGGTGACTCCATGTGTGAGATATCCCTTGCCCGTCTTCTCCATGGCACCTTGCACCTTACATGTGAACAGCACTTTTGCACTAATGCTGTGGCATATTCGCTGTCAAAGTACATGCTCTTGTGGCTAGGGATTATCTGTATATTGACATCCCCATTGAGGTACAGTAATCTGTTATTCAAATTAAAGATGTCTGGGAAATAAAAATTGGAAGATTAATCTCCTGGGGAAAAAAAAAAGAGAAGTATTCACAGGTAGTGCTTCAAACTGCTGTCTGCTACTTGTAGTCACTTCTCTTCAGCTCGGTCACTGTTATGCTCTTATTGTGCCAAAGGCTTTTTATTTTGTTGAACCAAATATGTCAGGAGAAGTTCCCTTTCCATTTCTCTCATTGACAGTTCCAGAGCCTTAAATACTGAGATTTTGACAAAAGCAATTTGTAAATATTCATGGGAAGTGAACCTTTAAGAAAATGAAACACTTTTTATTTCAGTTTTAAAGCTCTTTGTATTGCTCTTCTCTTTATGGCACCTTATGGTAGCCAGGAATGATGAAACAATCTGCAATTTATTTCAAATAAACATTCACCACAACTCTTTTTGTGGGTCTGCACCAGCTGAGTTGGAACAAGAGAAGAATTTATTTTTATAGAATTCTATTTATATTCCAGTTGTAATTTTGAATTCTCCGCCTAATAAACCCCGCATTTTGGAAACCATGATGCAGGTCTACATGTTCAACATATGGTCACTTGTAGACTACTGAGGTTTAAAATTATAATTGCCTCCTGAGTGTGCTAGTTTGAGCCTAGCTAGAATGATTTGGTGAGAAGGACTAGATCATAGGCTGTGAAATGAAAACAATGGTGAGGTCTNTATAAGCTTCATTCATATTTCCAGAGCTGACTGAGTCTAGTCTGGGTGATTTCTAAAGTGTGGGGGGGCAGGGGACACCCAAACCACCACACTGAGAAAAAGGAAGGAAAATGAAATGAAAATAATGTGATCTGATATGATATGTTTGAGGCTGTTGGTTGGGTTCCTTTGGAATCCCTTTGAATATTTGGTGCACAAAGAGAACAACTGAAGTATATAGTTTTGTTCCCTTTTTTCCCCAATGGATGTATGCTATGTTTTTCTTTCTTTTTTTTTTTTTTTTTTCTAGAAAAGGTAAAAGAAAAATATATGGGAATGTGTCTTAAAACATGTAGTACAGCTTTAACAGATGCAACATACAGGCAGCTTTCGTGGTTCCTGTGTCTGGGGTTAAAAAAACCAAACTAGTAAAGTTCACAGCATCCTCTGGAGCCTTAAAACCAATTGCTCTGCCTGCAACAGAATATAAATGTTGTTGTCATTGTGACTGTAATAACACTGTTGATGGGAACTTTATGTGAGCCAGGCCCAAAGCAGAATTTTCTCTCAGAAAGATATTTGCGCAGAAATTTTAATAATGAAAGTAAAACACATTGTCTGCTTTTACACCTACAACCTCTGACTTATCTCCCCCTCCCCTTTCCCTCACAAAAAAGTCTCCAGACCTCTTCTTTACTTCTTGTCAGAATCTAAGGTCATTTTTACTGAATTTGTGTTCATCTCGAGGAGAGAAAACACTCTGTAAAAGTTAATTGTGGGTAAGATCTAACAAGCAGACCCAAAAGCAGATTAGTGCCAGCTTTTATAAACAGCTTTTCCAGCCAAAGCTTATTAGCTTTTTCTTTCCCAGTATCTGTCAAGGGAGCAAGAAAGTTTTATATAAAGATACAGTTATGTCATTTCTGTGCCCTTCAGGAATCTTTCTGCATCAAATGAAAGGTCAAGGTGGCTTCACAAAGCCTTTGAGTCCCTTCAGTGTATGTAGAAGGGAAGATTTTCAAACCTTTAATCTTGATACATAATAATGTGGGCCAAACACACCAGGGATTAAAGGGATTCATCAAAAGTGATGCTGCCAAAGTGATGGGAAAATGTTCTGTGGAAGAGACATATCTTGGTTTGTGGGGGTTTTGTGCACAAGGATGCAGTTTAGGGAGTAACTTCTCTATTTTGAATAAACACTTTTTCATTCCTGTTCCCACTAAGTTTTATGAGCACACAGGTAAGTGCTAAAAATCCTCAAGTGTTTGTCCCAGAAGTTCAGATCTTGTGTCCAATAGTATAACTTACAGCTGACTTGAATCCTTCAAACAGGAAGCAATCCTTTAAAGCAGGTTATTTTTTCATGCTACTCAAAATTCTGCATATGATCTGATTGCTACACATCTGCCACAGACTGCAGTGTTTGAATAGTGCAATCAATGAACCCCCCCAAATAAATAGCTGAAATGATCAGTCCTGGAAATAACAAAGACTTTCATCTACAGCATCCAAAGGACTTATTTTTCTGGTCACGGTTCTCATGCTGGCGTCATTTCAGGTAGGCAAAATGTAACTCTAATGACATTTTCTAAGTGTTTGTTACCTAAATCCAGAATATGCCGACACAAATTTTCAGACTGTACAATGGTTTAATAGTAGCATTGTAATATGAATGCCAAAGCAGAGGTAGGCTTAATGTGCCCATCAGTTTACCACTGTGGTAGAGTGCTGCCTATGAATACTTCAAATATGATTAAATGTTCATTAATATTTAGATTTTTGAGACAAACAGAATTGGCTTTTAAAGCATCTCCAGTTCCAATAGCTCATGGATGGTCAGAAAACCTTTACGGATTTTGAATATTCTGTGGCAAAATCCTCTCAGAGTTGTACCAAACCAATCCTCTCAAGAGCTGTACCAAACCAAGATCATCCAGTCCACCCTATCACCCAGCCCTATCCAGTCAACTAGACCATGGCATTAAGTGCCTCATCCAGGCTTTTCTTGAACACCTCCAGGAATGGTGACTCCACCACCTCCCTGGGCAGCCCATTCCAATGCCAATCACTCTCTCTGGGAAGAACTTCCTCCTAACATCTAGTCTATACCTCCCCTAGCACAACTTTCCCCTTGCTGGTCGTCTGGGAGAAGAGACCAACCCCCACCTGTCTACAACTCCCTTCAGGTAGATGTAGACAGCAATGAGGTCTGCCCTGAGCCTCCTCTTCTCCAGGCTAAACAACCCCAGCTCCCTCAGCCTCTCCTCATAGGGTTTGTGTTCCAGGCCCTTCACCTGTCAGAGTTGAACCAAATACATAATACCAAATACATCTATGCCTACAGCAGTGCTGATCTGCCACAGGCTACTATGCCATAGGCATCAGAAGAGACGGGGAGACGCTTGATGCAAGCAATTCCAGTTTATTGTACCCCAACATGGGTTTATATACTTTTCATCAGAAGGCTACATAAAAAGGTTACAAATCATGCTAGACTCTAATTGGTTCCATATATTTGCATTAAGGATTACATCAGGATTACACACTAATTGCCAGGATACATTAATTACGTCTTTCTTATCTCCTAACAAGACACACAATAACTTTTCTTAACAAAGCATATATTTATCTAGTCCATCAACAGAATATACCACTTAATCCTAATGAGACAGTTATGGTGTCTAGGTGAAGAGACAGGCACCAAGCTGCACTGAGCTGTAAAACCATAAAACAATTAGATAAGACTTGAGGCCTCTTGTTTTACACACTCCACATTCCTTTAGGAGGGACTTTGACTCTACACTTTCACCCAGCTCAGTGTCCTGCTTTCAAGCCCATGGCTTATGCTTCAGTGTACCATAGTCAGACATTTCTACAGAATCACTACATTTACCATGACTATACCCAACTGTGATCCACATCAGTGTCCTGTACTTCTATCAGCGAGCAGCTGGCACACGTATTTTTGAAGGAAGCTCTGCTGGAACAGCATGTTTTCCTGCAGCTTTGCTAGGGTTTTTGAAAACCTGTAAAAAGTGTTAGGTAGTCATATTTTCAAAGCAGAAAATATGGGTAACAATCAGGCCACGAGCACAGACACTACGAGGAGAGGCTGAGGGCGCTGGGATTGTGTAGCCTGGAGAAGTGGAGGCTCAGGGCAGACCTTATTGCTGTCTACAACTACCTGAGGGGTGGTTGTAGCCAGGAGGAGGTTGCTCTCTTCTCTCAGGTGGCCAGCACCAGAACAAGAGGACACAGCCTCAAGCTGTGCCAGGGGAAATTTAGGCTTGAGGTGAGGAGAAAGTTCTTCCCTGAGAGAGTCATTGGCTACTGGAATGGGCTGCCCGGGGAGGTGGTGGAGTCACCGTCCCTGGAGCTGTTCAAGGCAGGATTGGACGTGGCACTTGGTGCCATGGTCTAGCCTTGAGCTCTGTGGTAACGGGTTGGACTCGATGATCTGTGAGGTCTCTTCCAACCTTGGTGATACTGTGAGACTGTGAGACTGTGAGACTGTGTAATATGCTACAAAAATTGTTGGCTTAGGTAATTTTCATGGGTTATATATCAAGAACATCCAGGTGAAAAATTTACTGGAGCAGCAAATAAATCTGCTTAGTAATGTAATGAATTTATGTTACCAAGGTTCCAAAATCTATCCTCACTTTGGTGAAAATGAAAAGCTGAGTAAGAAAATGTTCATTTTTCATCATAAGAGAGCAGGTCAGCCTCATGCTTGCTTTTATTTTCTGTGTACATAGCCATCAGAGGGCTGCAGCAGCTCTGCTATGAGGACAGGCTGAGAGAGTTGGGGCTCTGCAGCCTGGAGAAGAGAAGGCTTCGAGGAGACCTTAGAGTGGCTTTGCAGTATCTGAAGGGAGCCTACAGGAAGGCTGGGGAGGGACTATTGACAAGGTCTGGTAATGTCAGGACGAGGGGGAATGGGTTTGAACTGGCAGAGGGGAGATTTAGACTGGATGTTAGGAGGAAGTTCTTTACAGTGAGGGTGGTGAGACACTGGCACAGGTTGCCCAGGGAGGTTGTGGATGCTTCCTCCCTGGAGGCGTTTAAAGCCAGGCTGGATGAGGCCTTGAGCAGCCTGCTCTAGTGGGAGGTGTCCCTGCCTATGGCAGGGGGTTGGAGCTGGATGATCCTTGAGGTCCCTTCCAACCTAAACCATTCTATGATTCTATGGTTCTATGAATGGGATATAAGATAAAGATACATCTGTTGTGCATTTGCAGATGGTGGTCGGTTCTTAAATCATGGTCAATCCTGCCTGGACATTACTGGATGAATGTATGCTGTGACACCTTGCAATAGCTTTGCTCAATGAAAAAGTGTGTGCTAACTATGTATTTTTAAATGTCCTGTTTGTGATGAACTCATCAAGCCTTCCCTTAAACAAAAGCAGTGTCAGCACAGCTTAGGGCATCTGTGACTTCTGGCACATTTATCTGCTAAGTAATAAGTAATCATAAGCAGGAAAACCCTGAGAAACAAAATGAGGTTGCTTGTTGATGAAGAAATTTAGCTTTGTATAGCACCTTACTGAAAATTCATATGCAAACAACAATGTACCTTGGCAGCTTTCAGACAGTTGCAGAATTCTGTGCGTTGATGAAATGTCTTTTCATTCTGGTTCTTTGATGTGTTCTCTGCATTTCCAACGCATTATAAAAAACCCCAAACCAAACCTTGTTGCTTCCTTCTCTGTTGCATTTCACAGGGCATTCGTAGAAGAACAGAAGCAAACAGAAACATTTGTTGAGGGCTGAACAGTGTTCAGTTACTTAGAACTTTTACATGTGGATGTTTGTGTTAAAGAGCAGTCCCATGAAGTTCACAGACTCATAACATGTTATTTACTTTTTTTCTACTATAGCTGCCTGCCATTGCACAGGTACATCTTTGTCTTGCTGATACCACCTGTGTAAGCTCTACTAATAACCTGAACAGAGTCACAGAATCACAGAATCACAGAACTTGAGAGGTTGGAAGGGACCTCCACACATCATCAAGTCCAACCTCTTCACCACGGCAGGATCACCTAGGGTAGTTCTCACAGTAATGCATCCAGGCAGGTTTTGAAAGTCTCCAGAAAAGGAGACTCCACAACCCCCCTGGGCAGCCTGATCCAGTGCTCAGTCACCCTCGCTGTAAAAATGTTTTTCCTCATGTTGAGTTGAAACCTTCTGTGTTCAAATTTGTAGTCACTGCTGGTGTCAGGAAGATTGCTGCTGACCACCAGAAGGAGATAGGTCCCACTTACACCTGCCTCTCAGATATTTGTATACATTGATAAGATCTCCTCAGTCTTCTCTTCTCCAAATGAACAGTCCCAGATCTCTCAGTCTCTCTTTGCAGAGGAGGTGCTTAAGTCCCCCAGTCATTCTCATGGCTCTCTGCTGTACTCTTTCCAGCAGGTCCCTGTCTCTCTTGAACTGGGGAGCCCCAAACTGGATGCAGTATTCCAGGTGTGGTCTCATCAGGGCGGAGTAGAGAGGGAGAAGAACATCCCTGGTCCTGCTGGCCGCACTTTTCCTGATGCACCCAGGCTACCATTGCCTCTTTTGGCCACAGGGGCTCATTGCTGGCCCATGCAGAACTTGCTGTCCACCAGGACTCCAAGATCTTTCTCCACAGAGCTGCTTTCCATCAGGGCAGCCCCCCAACCTCACAGCTTCTAACACTGGGGTCAAAAATAAAATCTCTATCATTGGATGTAGTGGGACAGCATGTGGTCATTTGTTATGTCTGTTTATTCGTTCTGAGCATACTCCTTTCTGTCTTCTGGTAAACAGTAATTCTCTTGAAAGATTTTGGTTTCCCATTTTAGACTTCAAGTACCTCATTTTCAAATATTGTAATCCAATAACATCATCATCACAACTGTACTGTTTTGCTTTTTAAAGCCCATATGTATAATAGACACTTTTGACGTAGAATATTGATTTGTGGGTACTGAATCAAGACTATGAGGGATAGGAGATAAGAAATAACTTATGTTATTTCTTATCTCCTGATAAGATCAAAGTCAAGATCTGACTGATCAAAGTCAGAACAGCATGATAATTCAGGCATAGAGAGTGTCACTGCTAAGTTTGCCGATGACACCAAGTTAGATGGAAATGTTGATTTGAATGAGGGTAGAGAGAATCTTCAGAGGGACTTGGGTAGGCTAGATCAGTGGGTCAGTATTAATGGGATGAGTTTCAACAAGGCCAAATGCCAGGTTGTGCACTTTGGTCACATCAACCCCAAGCAACACTACAGGCTTGGGGCAGTGTGGTTGGAGAGCTGCCTAGCAGAAAGGCATTTGGGAGATTTAACAGACAGGCAGTTGAATATGAGCCAGCAGTGTGCCTAGGAGGCTGAGAAGGCCAATGGCATCCTGGCTTGTATTAAAAACGCTGTGGCCAGCAGGAGTAGGGAGGTGATTGTCCCCTTGTACATGGCTTTGATTGAGTTCAGTTTTGGGCACCATAATACAAGAGAGATGTGGAGGTGATGGAGCAGGTCCAAAGAAGGGCAATGAAGCTGGCAAAGGGCCTAAAGAATAAATCTTGTGAGGAGCAACTGAGGGAGTTGGGGCTGTTTACTTTGAAAAAGAGGAGGCTGAGGGGAGACCTCATTGCTGTCTACAACTACCTGAAGGGACATTGTGGAGAGACTGGTGCTGGTTTCTTCTCACAGGTAATTGGATACAGAAGAAGAGGGAATTGCCTCATGCTGAGACCAGATAGGTTTAGAGTGGACATTTGGAAAAAGTTCTTCATGGAGAGAGGGTTCAGGCACTGGAATGAGCTGCCCGGGGAGGTGGTTGAGTCACCAACCCCAGATGTGTTTAAGGGTCATTTGGATGTGGTACTTAGGGATATGGTTTAAGGTATCCCTAAGTTTAATATTTAAGGTATTTTTATAGAGTAGGCTTATAGGCTAGACTTGATGACCTTGAGGGTGTTTTCCAACCCAGATGTTTCTGTGATTCAGTCTCAAAAGCTCTGTGTTGATAGTTGCATGATGGTAAGTAGTGGGTGTGAGATTTTATTTTTGTGATGGTTTGGGTATCCCCCGCCCCCCCCACTTTTAGAAATCACCCAGACTAGACTCAGTCAGCCCTGGAAATTTGAATGAAGCTTATATTTACAGCTGGCACAATTTACAAGCAGATATTTACAGTGTATACAGATATAGACAGAAATAGACAAGGAAAAAAAGATAATACAAACACAATTCCCCTCCCAGAAACCTGAGTCCCCAGGAGGCGCTCTCAACCACCCCCTCACCTTCCCCCTACCCCTCTCAACCTTACCCCAGTCCTAAGGACGAATGGAGGTTTGGCCAAGAGGGTTAAAAAGCAAGGTGAAGCAGCCAAGCAAAGGGAGGGTGAGGTTAGAAAGCAAGATGGAGTCCAGCCAGCAGCCTCAGCTTCTCCCCAGCAGGCAAAGCTCCCCAGCGAAGAGAAGAAGCAAGTG
>WAAF01011880.1:36005-82820 GCA_013400475.1 Tricholaema leucomelas
AGCCAGCAGCCACGAGCTCCCCAGCAGGCAAAGTTCCCCAGCGAAGAGGAGAAGCAAATGCCCTAATCTTTGTTTTGCCTTTCTTCTTTTGTATACATCTCAGCAAGACTGTGAGGGAAGTAGACACCATTGTTTTCATTTTACAGCCTATCATCTAGTTCTTCTCACCAAAACATGCTAGCTAGGCTCAAACTAGCACATTTATTAATGTTGATATTCAGGAATCTCACTACCAACCATAATTTTTAATAATAGATTCTTTGCAATGGTCATGAAAACATTACACGTAGGAAAACACAGGATCTAGAACACTTAAGAAATAACTAGCAATCATATAAATAATAAACTACTAGAACTAGGATGAGGATCCTGCAGTTGATAGTACCACTTGCCCACTAGAGGGACTTGAGAAGCTCCTTTCTGCTTAAGGCAGGCTTGGATTCACTTAGAGTTTTACAGAGTTTGCAAAGAGGCCTTTGAGTATTTACTCACAAAAGTTATCTCTGGATTCCCGGGGCTAACTGTAGTTTCCAGACAGTGCCCAAACACTTGCAGGGAGCTCTGTTGATGTCTTGATAGCTATTGAGGCTTCTAGTTCTTCCCAGGCTCTAACAGGGCTGCTGGGAGAGAGGCAGATGATCTCTGACCTGATCCCCGTTTCTCTTTGATGATCTGTGTCCCTTCCAGGGCACCCAGTCTTGGCAGAAGACTTGCACGTGTGCAGGCAAGATGTCTGCAGAAGTGCAGACAGGCACAATGTTGCACTGGCTAAGCATGACAAGTATACAAACCCAAAGTATCAGGGCTTGTTATTGCCTAGCAGGCAGAATCTTGTAGAGCATGGCAAGATACAAGGGCAGAGAGCCATGAAGCAGAAGCACAGTAAGGCAGAGCATGCTGTCTTTACCTGCTTGTCTGTTTTTATCAATGTAGCCCAAGACTAATGGCTCTTTGGCCACAGATTAGCCAATCAGAATGGCAGTTAGACAGACTTGACCATATTAGGTAAAGTCAGGGCTTGCTTTTACCTTTTAGGGCAGAACACAAAAAAGTGTATAAACAAATGAAGGTTCCCTGTTTACAAATTAGAAGAGGACATGGAGGAAACCGGAAGGCAACAGAGCCTTTGTTTCCCTTTCCTGTGATTGCTTCTGCCATCACCAGAAGCAGAGAGAACAGAAAACATGTCTGGACAAGCCAGGACATGTTTAGGCCTATTTGGCCTTGCACAACAAGTTGACAAACTGAAAGTTTGCTCTTGGAGCATCAAGGCATTTGGGTACGCCAAGAAAGCAGTCTTTCCTGGCCTACCATTAATATTCTGTATTCTTACACCTCCAAGGGATAATGACAACTTCAGTTATTGCTCTCAATCAAAATCAGTGAATGAAAGCTGCTGCAAAGCAGTTTTTCAACTAACACCTTTTCCTTGCTGTTGCTATGAGGATGTCAGAAAAACTCCATGGTAGACTATGAACTTTTAAATTTCTTTTCTGTGCTAGTTTGAAGCTAGCTCGAATGTTTTGGTGAGAAGGACTAGATTACAGGCTGTGAGAAGGAAACAATGGTGATGTCTACTTCACTTGTAGGCTTGCTGAGATGTATAAGAACTAGAGTGTAAATACTAGATAAGGCAGATGCTCTCTGTCTGGGCTGTGAGCTGCATTTCTCTCTCTAACCTAACCTGATGTCTCTCTGATTAATCCACCTGCTTCCTAACTCCCCTGGCCGACCCTCCATTCTTCCTTGGGCATAAGGCAACGTCAGCAGTTGGGAGCCCCTCCTGGGGACTCAGGTTTCTGGGAGGGCTGTTGTGTTTCTGTATTACCTTTTCCCTTGTATATTTCTGTATATAACTGTATACAGTGTAAATATCTGCTTGTATACATTGTTAAGCTGTAAATACAAAGCTTCATTCCATTTCCAGAGTCAGCTGTGTCTAGTCTGGGTGATTTTATAAAGTGTGGGGTGGCAAGTAACACACAAACCATCACATTTCCCAACTTTACCGAAGTAAAGCCTGCCACAGCATTTAAAAAAGAGAAAAGTTTATAGAGGGTAAATGGTAGGCCAAGTGCTGGGTTCTGCACTTTGGCTACAACAATCCCATGCAGTGCTACAGGCTGGGACAAAGTGGCTGGAGAGCAGACAGGCAGAGAGAAATCTGGGGGTACTGGTCAATAGCCAGCAGTGTGCCCAGGAAGCCAGTGACATCTTGACCTGTATCAGGAATGGTGTGGCCAGCAGGAGCAGGGAGGTCATTCTGCCCCTGTACTCAGCACTGGCCAGGCCACACCTTGAGTCCTGTGTCCAGTTCTGGGCCTCTCAATTTAAGAAAGATGTTGAGGTGCTGGAACATGTCCAGAGAAGGGCAACAAGGCTGGTGAAGGGCCTGGAGCACAGCCCTGTGAGGAGAGGCTGAGGGAGCTGGAGTTGTTCATCCTGGAGAACAGGAGGCTGAGGAGAGACCTCATTGCTGTCTACAACTACCTGAAGGGAGGTTGTAGCCAGGTGGGGGTTGGTCTCTTCTCTCCCAGGCAACCAGCAACAGAACAAGGGGACACAGTCTCAGACTGCGCCAGGGCAGGTTTAGGCTGGACATTAGGAAGAAATTCCTCACAGAAAAAGTGATAGGCCATTGGAATGGTCTGCCTGGGGAGGTGTTGGAGTCACTGTCCCTGAAGGTGTTTAAAAAGAGGATGGATGAGGTATTTAGTGCCATGGTTTAGTTAGTAAGAAGGGTTAGGTGAAGGGTTGGACTTCATGATCATAGAGGTCTTTTCCAACTTGCCTAATTCTGTGATTCTGTGAATAGAAAGGTTCATAACATGAGTTAAAAATTACCCTGTTCACTGCAAGGGCTTGAACAGGAGGACCTTCAAAAAGTCCCTTCCAACCCAAAGCATTCTATGATTCCATAATTGTTTCTTTCAGTTTATGCAGTCTTCTCCTGTGCTTCTATTTTCCCTGCAGCACACCCTTCTGCTTCTAATGAAGCTGAGTTTTGCTGCACAAAAAAGAATTCAGTATGTTTTGAAGCATTGTAATGCATCTCAAAAAGAGATTACAGTATGCTGTCTCAGATAGATTCTCCTTCGTCCCCCCTATCTTGGAAGGAGCAGCCCAAACATGCCCTAAACCAGACAATAAGGAATAGAATGAGGAATAGAATCAACCAGGTTGGAAGAGACCTCCAAGATCATCCAGTCCAACCTAGCACCCAGCCCTATCCACTCAACTAGACCATGGCACTAAGTGCTTCATCCAGTCTTTTCCTGAACACCTCCAGGGATGGTGACTTGGGCTAGGTGTCTATAAGTCTGGTTACCTGGACATGGCCCAGACATGCCTAGAGTGTCCTGGGGTGCAGGGAAACAAAGTGCACATATTTGCCTTCTGTTTTTTGCTGAAAGTGTTTACATTGCCTGTCCCCTGTGTAAATAACCACCCACAACCAAGCATCCGTACCTATAAATATGCCTTCTAAATAAGTTTCTGATGAGATTTTAAATTAATAAAATATTAATATTTCTGCTCCTATATTATGCCAGATGATTCATGTCACTAGCTTCTGGAGGTGCACTTACTTTGTAACATGAAATACTTCATTGGTCTATAACGGAAAAACTAATGTGTGATGATAGCTATGCTGGCACCTATTACTGCCATTACACTGATGCTAAATATTATTCATCTCCTTATTGTTGGAGACAAATAGGGACTTAATTTGATCATGTAAGGTGTAGTATGGATACTGTTATTAAATCTAATTAATGCAGCTCTCTGTATGAAAATATTTCTGCAGATATTGAAAGGCTGTTGTCAAATACTCTAAGAAAAAACTTGAGATTAATTCTTCTGTGAAGAAAAAAAAAGGTCTGGAACATAAACCCTATGAGGAGAGGCTGAAGTTGCTTCACCTGGAGAAGAGGAGGCTCAGGGGTGACCTCATTGCTGTCTACAAATACCTGAAAGGAGGTTGTAGCCAGGTGGGAGTTGTTTTTTTCTCCCAGGCAACCAGCAATAGAACAAGGGGACACAGTCTCAAGTTGTGCCAGGGGAAGTATAGGATGAATGTCAGGAGGAAGTTCTTCCCAGAGAGAGTGATTGGCATTGGAATGGGCTGCCCAGGAAGGTGGTGGAGTCACTGTCCCTGGGGGTGTTCAAGAAAAAAATGAATGAGGCACTTGTTGCTATGGTCTGGTTGAGTGGATAGGGCTGGGTGCTAGGTTGGACTGGGTGATCTTGGAGGTCTCTTCCAAGCTGGTTGATTCTGTGACTCTGTGCTAGAGATGACAGACATTCAGGTAAAGGTGGGAACTCTGGCTAGGAGTAATCATATAATTTTTTTTTTGTTTGTTATGATTTGCTTCTTAGGGAAATTTTCAGGTTTCTCCAAGGAGAGAAAAATGTTCTCTTGAAGAGCAAACTACTGATGCTCAGATTAAGCAGATGTCAAAATGAGACTTGGAGCAGCAAATGCTTTCATGGACTAGCTCACTGCCTTTTTAACAAACTGCATCATGCTGATCTACTGATGCTTTTAGAAACAAAAATGCCCCAAAACTACTTCCAACACTGATGGAGGTAAATTGAGAAATGTTTTCAAGCTAAATTAAAATCAAGACAGCATTTTACTGCCTTACTTAGAAGTTAATAACAGTTTCAATTCAAGGAGAGAAGATTAATTTCAATGTATTATTTAGAGAGCAGAGAGCACTTGTATGTGAAAGCAGTTATCTAGGAAATAGGAGTTTTCCCATCACTGTAGTAGTGACTGAGAAAGATCACTGATATATTTCTTTAAACATGTGGCTGACTGCTTTAAATCACTTTAATCACTTGCTACAGAATCTTGATTTAGGACCTTACTTGCAGTGAACATGCTGGAGTGTTAAAGTCAGCATACCAGGGACTGCAGCTGTTAACTGGGCTGTGTTGGTGTTTAAGTGTCAATAATTGTTAGACATCACCTCCCATCTGGTTTCTGACCACTGAGACAGGTGAGTTACACTGAGAGTGGTGTGCTTGATGGTCTCAGGGGGTCCCTTTCAGCCCTAGCATTCTATAACTCTGTTGAAGGTAGGTCCTGGAGATAATACAGTATTTTTCCCATATTATTTGATACTACTTCAGAAATTCCAGTTCTTTCTGCATCAGAAAGTGGATGCTGTGGGGAGTCAGTAATTGCTGAAGCAGAGAGTGCAGGGGCTATGTGGAGCACATGCACTGTCACCTACTGATTTCTGTGAGGGTTAGGGTCAGCATTTCAACTGAAGGACCACACACTGCTCTCTGACAGTTACCAGGCTTGGCCATCCAAAAGATCAAGTCCCAAAATGTTTCCACTGTGATCTTTAACTGTGAAGTGAGTAGATGAGACATGCTTCTCTCCTGGGAGGCATAAATTAACTTTTGCAATTTGGCAGATAGCTCCATTTACTCCAGTAATTGTAATTCTTTTCCATCTAGGTTCTATACCCAGGTTCTCAGCATCCTGTTGTGGTAATACTGGAATTTGTTCCACTGGAGGCAAACTGGAATAAAAAGCCCTATGACTTTCTAGATGGGCAGGCTCAATACCCACTCAGTCTTTACCTTTTCAGAGTTATGTTTCTGCAATTCTCTTGGATCCTTCATGGAGAAAAAGAAGAGTTGACCATCATGAGGATAAGTAGACTCTGCAGAGGGACTTCGATAGACTAGATCACTGGGCCAACCTTAATGGCATGAGCTTCAACAAGGCCAAGTTCCAGGTCCAGCACTTGGGCCACAACAACACCAAGCAAGGCTACAAACCTGGGGCAGTGTGGCTGGAAAACTGTTTAGAGGAAAGGGACCTGGGGATTGCAACAAACAATTCAATATGAGCAAGGAGTGTGCCCAGGTGGCCAAGAGGGCCAATGGCATCCTGGCTTGTATTAGAAATGCTGTGTCAAACAGGAGTAGGGAGCTGATTGTCCCTTTGTGCTCAGCTCTGGTGAGGCCACACCTTGAGTATTGTGTTAATTTTTGGGCACCTCAATACAAGAGGGATGTGGAGGTGCTGGAGTGAGTGCAGAGGAGAGCAACAAAGCTCATGAAGGGTCTAGAGAAAAAAATCTTATGAGGAGTGATAGAAGGAGCTGGGGCTGTTTAGCTTGAAGTAATGAGGCTGAGGGGAGACTTCATTGCTCTCTACAGCTACCTGGAAGAACATTGTGGACAGGTTGATGCTGGTCTCTTCTCACAGGTACATAGTGACAGAACAAGAGGGAATGGCCTCAAGCTGTGATTGGGTAGGTTATACTGGACATTAAGAAATGTTTTTTCACAGAAAGAATGGGCTGCCCAGGGAGGTGGTTGAGTCACCAGCTCTGGACGTGTTTAGTCATTTGGATATGGTGCTTAGGGATATGGTTTAGTGTGAACCTTGTTGAGTAGGGGTATCAGCTGGATTGGTGATCCTGAGGTTTTTTTCCAACTGGAACATATCTGTGATTCTGTGAGGATTGGGAGGTTCCTCGAGGGCTGGTCGAGGGGAAGCAGTACTGAGTGGTGATGTTAACTTCAGATTTTGAGGGCTCCTTTCAGGTTTGCAATTATTTCAGCTGATTGTTTGTGAATAGCATAACTGTTACCAGAGCCTATCTTCACAGTTCATTCCTTTCAGCCTGGATCCTTGATTGTTGGTTAATAAGTTGTCTTGGGCTTAGTTTAAATTTCCCAAAGACTCAAAATATAGCTAACAGAACCAATGCAATAATAAGATGCCTCCCCCTTCCCCCCCCACTCCTTTTTGGAAAGAAAGGAATTAGATGTAGAGAGGAAGTGGGTAAAACACCACACCCAAACAAGTAGCCTTGCTTTGATTTGGAGGTTGAAAGAAAAAACTTTAACAATACATAAAAGGTATTTGAGGTAGGGAGTTACAAAGAGGTATAGGGAAGGGAAACAAGATAAACAAAATATACATACAACCAGATTAATGGCAATGGATGGAGGTAGAATTGAGATTTGTCCACCGTGGGGAAGGATGGCCCTGTGGTAAAACAGGAGCAGCAGGAACAAGAGTGGTGCTAGCAGGCAGGGAGGTGACCGAGAGAAACAGCAGTTCCTCTGTGTTTATAGGGGGCTAGACGGGAAGTGGGAGTGGGCTAACCACTACACCTGGTGGTTCAGATGCACCCCTGGGGAGGAGTCAGGAGGACCTGGGGTCAGGTTCAAGACCACTCCCCAGGAGGGTTAACTCTTTACATAAGTCTTTGTTCCTGAGAGTCCCTTTGGAACATTGGATTAATTTGTCTGACATTTCGACCTGTACCTTTTGTCTCACAGCATACATCATCTCTTCTCTTCTCTTGTCCATTACTTATGATGTTGTGCATCAGTTCTGCCAAAGTAGGTAGATGCCTTTGAGCTCTTCTTGTGGCACTATTGTCTTCTAGCACTAGGAGGGCATTATGTTCTCCTAATTTTATCTCACTTGGTCGTGAAATAAAGTTTAAGTACAGCTGAGTCTTCCCTGATTGATAATTATAGTTTGATAAAGTTTGTGGTTCTTGAGATAGGAATGTTGTGAGGAATACACTCATACATGGCCTGTATACAGGCAGCATTTGTTACTGCAACTAAAGTTCACCTAGAAATTTTAGAGATATGCTGAATGGTTCCCCTTGTTCTAGGGCATCTATTCCTCCAGCCCAATATGCCTCCCAGCTTCTTGTTGAGTGTGAAATGTTAGGGGACTCAAGGCTAGCATTTAGAAAGATGTCAGTCCCCAACACCCATTTGACTCATCATCGTTTAGTAAAATTCTGTTCCCTCCATATAAGCACATCTGCCATTGTGGTGGAGAGTCCCAAAGGTCACAAAATGGACTTGAGCATGTCCTGTCTCGTCCAGACATGTTTACCTGCCTGTCTGCATTGCAGCCAGAGGTGGGAAAACAGGACAAAAGGAAGCCAGACAACCTAGTCTGGTTCAGTCTGGTCGCACGAGAGGGGTTCATAAGACCCACGCCCCTGTTGTGTGCAAGGCGTATGGGCCCCCCAGTTTTGGAGGAGAACAGCCTGTGGGTTCTTCCTTTTTTGGCTATATTTGGGTGATTGCCAAAGGTGATTGGGTGATAATGTGGCCAAAGAGACCATTAGCCTCGGCCACTGACCTATAAAAGGGGGTAAACAGGTGAATAAGCTGCTGGCGTGCTTGTTGGTTCCTTCGTTGGTTCCTCACTCGCCCGCCACCTCAGCCTGCCATGCCAGCAGCCCAGCCACAATGCAGCCCACGTGGGATTCACCACAGGACTTCTACTGAATGTTTTCCTGCATAGGTTTTGGAACACAGACATTAAGACTGAGGACTAGTGAGTATTCTGAATTCTTCACAGATGTGAGGTATGATCCAGGCAGGAGGAGTTGCAGCTATGTTTCCCAGTGTAGTGGTTTGGGTATCCCCCACCCCCTCACACTTTAGAAATCACCCAGACTAGACTCAGCCAGCTCTGGAAATTTGAATGAAGCTTATATTTACAGCTGGCACAATGTACAAGCAGATATTTACAGTGTATGCAGTTATAGACAGAAATATACAAGGGAAAAAGGTAATACAGACACAACTCCCCTCCCAGAAACCTGAGTCCCCAGGAGGGGCTCTCAACCACCCCTCACCTTCCCCCTACCCCTCTCAACCTTAGCCCAATCCCAAGGAAGAATGGAGGTTCGGCCAAGAGGGTTAAAAAGCAAGGTGAAGCAGCCAAGCAAAGGGAGGGTGAGGTTAGAAAGCAAGATGGAGTCCAGCCAGCAGAAGCAAGAAGCAAGTGAAGTAATCTTTGTTTTGCCTTTCTTTTGTATACATCTCAGCAAGACTGTGAGGGAAGTAGACCTCACCATTGTTTTCATTTTACAGCCTATCATCTAGTTCTTCTCACCAAAACATGCTAGCTAGGCTCAAACTAGCACACCCAGGCAACAGGAGTTTCAGGTGTGGTTACACGGTTGCCATATCATCCGAATTCAGTGTTTGTACCCAGTATGGGAAGGTACTGGATCGCCCCAACTCGCTGCCTCACTAACCAAGCTCAGGAAGTATCAAGTTGTTCCAATCCACTATATTTTGTAATTAAGGAAGAGTACCAGGGCTGGTGCCAAGAACAAAATGCAGCACAAGGGGAGATGTCTGTATCACCACAATTTTGTCCATAGCTGCAAGAAAAAAAAAATATAATGTTGACAATTAACAGTGTCTGCATGTATGGTATTGAGAAAAACTAACTTGGGAACTTAAACGGTGGAATCAGTGTAGATAAAAACCTTAGGAACAGTTTTGGAATGACTCAGCCTCCTGTTTTTCACAAAAAAAAACCATTTAGTGACATTTTCCCTAAGGCATCCAGCATTGATCCAGCATTGAACCTGGTACCCCAGTTTCATGACGACAGCCTCCTGCTTCTGTTGAAAACATCTAGTGACATTTTCTCTGAAGCATCTGGCATTAATTCTGGTCCCCCTTTCTTGCATTAGAAAAATTGACCATTGAACACAAGGATGAGGAAAACCTGCCTTTGAACAGTCAGATGGTGCCAGATCTGTTGCCCCAAGAGGTAGTGCTAATTGAGGCCCAGAGGGGTGCTCTCAAAAGATCCTCTCAGCAGCTGGATTTGACCTGCCTTTCATTGCCTTATGCTGGTGAATGCCACTGGTTGTTTTTATTGCCATTTTTACCTAAAGCACATAAAGGAACACCCAGATGGAAAGACAATGTCTGTAAAGTGAAGATCAGTTAATGGTTAGTATCCCCACTGTTGTCTCAGTGGCAGTAACCACCACAACCATTCACCAGCTGGTTGATTTGATGAAGTGCTCCCTGCACAGTTGTCTTTGCTGAGTGCAGGAAAGATGGATGATACTTTCAGCAGTGTCCTTTCTTTAATACTTCTGTGACTGGCTGTTTCATACAGAAGTCTCTTGGGCATGTTGCTACTTTGAATACTCATGACTGATATCCTTGTGAGTTTATCCTCAAAAAAAAAATTAATTTTCACTTTACAAGGCCCAAGAATAAAATATACAATTGGAAAAGAGTAGGTGGTGTCTCAGATCTGTATCAGAAGCTCTTGCTCAACCTCTGGCTTTTGCACATCCTTAAGTAGTTTTGGGAACAATGCTGTAGTGTGGGACTATTACTATAAATACATCTTTTAAGAGACGTAAGGTGGCAAGTGACTCACCTCAGTTGTGCTTTGAATTGGCACAATCAATCCCAGTTCTTTCATTTTTAGCTAAGCTTTATCTTACAAGCTCTGAATTTCAGAAGACTTGTGTCAAGGTCCAGAGAACAGAGATTAACAACATCTCTGTCCCGAGGAGCAAGGTCTGTTCTTATGGATTTCCGTGCTGTGAAATTAAGGTGCAAACGAGACCATAGATCACCACAAAACTATTTATTAAAGGATAAGGTTGGACAAAACAGAGGGAGAGAGGGGAAGGGGAAGAGAGAGGGATAAAGAGAACGACGGAGAAGAAGACAAAAGAAGCAGGGAAGGAAAAGAGCTGGGATCATACTACCCTCAGTCGCAGGTGGGGAGAGAGAGAGAGAGATGGGTGCGTGGCCCAGGGATGATCCTCTGTGAAGTCCATCAGAGGTTCTTCTGGTGGTGGTGTAGCTTTGGTGGTCCGGTGGAGGTGCCACTGGTGGTCTGCTGGGAGGTGCCACCTGAAGCCAGGTGGAGGTGCCACTGGTGGTCCGATGAGAGTGCCACCCCTTGGCAGCCATTCCCTCCTGCCTTTTACACAGTTTTCTGCCGTGTCCAGCTGCAGCTCCCCAGGAAGTCTTCCTGTGTAGTCTCATGCACTTGCAGGGGTCTGGCACCACCGGGGAGAGGGCCTCCACCTCCTCCCTGGCTGTACCTGTACCCTGAATACACATTGATGAACACGAGAGAGGATTTAGACTCTCACACAGGCCTTTTCCCTTCGGGGTAGCTGACACAAGCCGTAGGCCTGCTGGGCATTCCAGCCAGGCTGAAGTGCAGGAGTTCCAAAGGTGTTGTCTGTAGATTTGCATCCCTGAGCTTTAGGCCAAGCACCGAGTCTGAGTTCCAGAAGTTAACAAAGGCAATCTTTATCTTTGTTGATGAACAAGTGAAAGGCTTCAGACTCTCACAACTTGTAACCAACAAAAACATTTGGTGAGTTCATGACCAACAAGTATAATCAAGCAGGAACAGTTTTTGTTTGTTACAGGTCTTTTTGAATTCATCAGAGTTCCACTCTCTCTCTTGTAAACCAGTCTGATCATTTCCAGCAGGAGCTCACCTGGAAGCAGGTACGTTTCACATTTGGTTCCAGAGCAGTACATGGGCTGAAACATTATAAAGTCCTCTAGGGTGATATGTTTTACTCCTCCGCAAAAATTCAGATCTGCTTTTGTGAAGGGGATATTTGGCCCAGGAGAATGGATAAATTTAATCCAAAGCAAATCCTCCATGTGGTAATTTAGATGTTACTTGTATCATTAATGACTGCTTTGGAACACCATCTAATTGCATCCTAGCTACTGTGCAGTGTTAGCTACTAAATTGCTACAAGAAAGCCTTGAAGTGTGTGATGGTTTGGGTGTTCCCCACACCCCCCACACTTTGGAAACCACCCAGACTAGACTCAGCCAGCTCTGGAAATTGAATGAAGCTTATATTTACAGCTAGCACAATAGACAAGCAGATATTTACAGTCTGTACAGTTATATACAGAAATAGACAAGGTAAAAAGGTAACACTGAAACACAACAGCCCTCCCAGAAACCTGAGTCCCCAGGAGGGGCTCCCAACCGCCCCTTCACCTTCCCCCCACCCCTCTCAACCTTACCCCAGTCCCAAAGAAGAATGGAGGTTCTGCAAGGGGGTTAGGAAGCAAAGTGGATTAGTCAGAAAAATGGAGGATGAGGTTAGAGAGAGAGATGCAGCTCGGAGCTCCCCGGCAGGAGAGCTGTAACTCCCTTATCTATGTTTGGAATTTTGTTTTATACATCTCAGCAAGCCTATGAGTGAAGTAGACATCACCCTTGTTTTCTCTTTCACAGCCTGTAATCTAGTCCTTCTCACCAAAACATTCTAGCTAGGCTCAAACTAGCACAAAGTGCTGTGTTGAGGTACTGGTACTATTGAAAAAAACAAGTGAAATCAAGGAAGTGTGGAAAAGCAGAGAGGAAAGGCTTAAATTTGGTCACAAGACAGAATTATGGATATTTGCAATGTTATATTTCATTTTATGTTTGAAATGTGTTGTAGTTGTTAATGGAATTAAAGTATGAATGTTGGAAACTGAAATTCAAAATAAACACAAAATATCTTCTTTGGAAAATACTGAAAGAGGAACTGGGACAGTGCAAAACTTTTATTGTCTATACTGAGGTTTATATATGTTAATATATATATGTTAAAAGAAATATAATATCTATATAACAGCCAATATCTAAACCATATTATTATTATAGATTTTGTATATATTTCCCCAGATTTAAAACATTAATTTGCTTAAATGGATGTATACCATTCAGGAGGCCTACAAGAAGGATGGAGAGAGACTACTTACAAAGACCTATAGTGATAGGATGAGGGACAATGTTTTCAAACTACAGAAGAGCAGATTTAGGTTGGATGTTAACAACAGGTTCTTTACCTTGAGTGTCTCAGTTCGAATTTGAATTCCCAGAGACTCTAATAAATTTGATAGAACCAATGACAATTCATAAAGTGCCCTTCCCTCTCCCTCTCCTTCCCCAAAGAAAGGAATTAGAAGTAGAGAGGAAACGTAAGCACACCCAAGTAAATCAATCTCACTCGATTTGGAAGTTAAAAAGGAAAAAGTTTAACAATAACTTAAAAGGGTATCAGAGGTAGGGAGGTTACAGAGGTGTAGGGAAGGAAGAATAACAAACACAAAAGGTACAAATACAACCTGAGTTTGTGATGGTGGTGACCACATGTGTGGAGAGATGCAGGGGTGCAGAGAGAGAGCTGCAGTGTGGTCCAGAGAGAGAGAGAAACAGAAAGTCCCCCTGCTTTTATGGGACAGGAAGGGGGCAGTGGGCTAACCATCACCTGGTGGTGTGAGACCCACCCCTGGGGAGGGGTCAAGACCACCTGAGGTCAAGTGTGGAGTTCAGGGACACTCCTCCTGGAGTGTTAACCATATACACATGAGGGTGATGGAGCACTGGAAGAGATTGCAAGGCAGATGATTGAGACCCCATCTCTGGAGATATTCAAGGTGAGGCTCGACAGGACTCTGGGAAAGCCAATCTAGTTGAGGATGCCTCTACTTATTGCAGGGTGTTTGGACTAGGTTACCTTTAAAGATTCATTCCAACCCAAACCATTCTATGATTCCGTTATTCTATATAAAACCTATGTTTCCTCCAGTCATCTGTGACCCAGTAGCATGGAATGAAGGCAAAGGAGAAATGTGAATGTCTAGCTGTATCTGGTGTTTAGTTGCCACTGGTTATTCATTCATTCAGCATTTGGGTTTGATAAGAATCATAGGAAATTTCAGAAGTGTAGGTAGAAGACTGGAATAGCTTTTTTACCTTTGCACACACCACATGGAAAAGGAGTAAATAAAGCAAGTGAAGAAGGTAAAGGAATCAAGTATGGGCAGAAGACAGGGTATTTAAAACGTTTTAAAAAATCAAAGGAAACTGAAAGAAAGGAGGCAACTGCTGAAGTGTGTTTGCCATGGTGTAAGCTGTAAGGCTGCCAGCATGCAGTTGAGACACACTGAAGACATTAGAACAGCCCTGATGAGATGGATGGTCATGATGTAGCTGCTTTCCACGTGAATATCCCCAGGCACTGATGTATCACTGAGAAGATATCTGAAGATCTGTTAATAATGATGTGCAGATAGTCCATGAGGACATTTACTACACTTTCTGGCATGGTTGTATAAACACCTCTGAAGCCTTAAATACCTCAGCTGCTCACTCCAGCATTTGAACCAATCTGGACTCTGTCATTTCCTGTAACAGTTGAGCTGAAAAGTTCTGCTCCTGGATAGCAGCTTTTCAAATAACTTTAAACTGGAGATGAAGAGGTAGCTAATCCATAGTGAAAGAGGAGACAATGGAGATCTGCAGATTATTGGGGCAAATGAGACTGACAAAATAGAGAGAAATACGGAAATGTTCTTGGGGAGCCCTTGAGAAGTTATCTGCGAGGCCTTGTGGTTCTGTGGAGGAATCACTCTCACGTATTTCAGTCTTGAGAGAAGTTTCTCTAGGTTTAGAGGCATCCAGTGATGGAACCTTCACAGCCACCCACATAATCTGTTCTGATGTTTCACAGATATTTACCATAATATCACAGTAATCATCCTGACTGCAATTCATGCTCATTATGTCTTCAAGGGCAGAATATTCCCTCCTTTATAATAACCTTTTATGTTTTATGACATCAATACTATGCCATGTTATACTCCTGAACATTTCTTCTTTAGGCTAGGTGACCTAGGCTGATCCAAACTCTCCTCACGTGTACCTATTTTCCCACTATTTTCCTCTTTACCATCTTAATTGTGTTTTTCTAAAGAATTCAGTAACTTAGATGTGAAAATGAGGCTGAGGCTTTCCAGTGCTGTGGAGTGTGAGGATTACATCATTTGTCCTGCGTGCACAACTCTCTTTGCTACCTGGAATGAGTTTTGCTCTTCTTCACAACCATATGATATTTTTCCCTCCTTTGCATCTTACAATTTGCCTTAGTTATGAGATTATAAATTGTTGGGTTTTTTTAAATTAACATCTAATCTGTCTTAACTCAGCCTGTATTTTGATAATTTATGAGTCCCAGCCAATTTGCAATTTAAATAACCTACAATAACTTTCACCTTGCTCATATTGAATCATAAATTTCCTTACTTCTTCCATGTATTTTTTTCCTATTTAAATTTTAATTACATTTCTGAGGGAGCTTGCAGTACTCTTCATCTCCCTGTAGTTTACAAGATTTATATATCTATATATGTACTTTAGTCCTTCATCTTGAATTCAGTGAACCATTGATTAATATTGCCTTTGGTACAATCATTCATCTTTCATTTAGGTCACAGTATCACTGTCTCACAGTATTACCAAGGTTGGAAGAGACCTCACAGATCATCAAGTCCAACCTGTTACCACAGAGCTCAAGGCTAGACCATGGCACCAAGTGCCACGTCCAACCTTGCCTTGAACAGCTNTGTTCAAGTATCTCAATGTCCCTCTTAAACTGGGCGGCCCAGAACTGGACACAAGGTGTGGTCTAACCAGTGCAGAGTACAGGGGCAGAATGACCTCACTGCTCCTGCTGGCCACGCCGTTCCTGATGCAGGCCAGGATGCCATTGGCTCTCTTGGCCACCTGGGCACACTGCTGGCTCACGTTCAGGGGGGTATCAATCAGCACCCCCGGATCCCTCTCTGTCTGGCTGCTCTCCAGCCACTCCAACCCCAGCCTGTAGCTCTGCATGGGGTTGTTGTGGCCAAAGTGCAGCCCCTGGCACTTGAAGCCATTGAACGCCATCCCCTTGGACTCTGCCCATCTGTCCAGGCAGTCGAGGTCATATGTCAAAAAAATGCTTGCAAGAATGTAGTCTCCTGATGTGTTAAAAGTCAAGATATATGACAGGTACTGCTTGCAAGGCATGCTACCTCATAACAGAACCAAACTATTTTGAAGACAACTTTTTTTTTAATGAGAGATCCATGGTAATTGCTGCTGATTCATTTTTTTTCCAAGTGCTTTTTATTTATGGGCACTGTCTTGCCTCTTGCATCCATTCCATTCTCTGTTTCCTCCATCAGCTCACACATATGAATCATGTCAGCAATTTTTCAACTAAAAACCTGGACAACTTAATAAAATTTGTATTACTTTCAAATCCTCCCTGACATATTCTTTCTCACTTGTGCTATTGTGGAGGGATTTTTGCTAACAGGACATGAAATGATAAATATGAGCACCCATGCTGGGAAGTGTCCCTGAAGGCAGGAAGCTAGGCGGTAAATAATAGCATTCCACATGCAGCTGCAGGAGGTGGAGTGTCAGCCGCTAGGGAGCAGGGTCAGCCAGCCCAAGGGGCTGACCCTGCAGGATTGTGACCTATCTCTACCATGCCTGTAACCCTGGACCAATGTGTACCTTCCACACGTACCAATCCTAAACCAAGTTAGCTGTGCACACCTCTTCCAAGTAAGCACATCACTCACTGTAACACGGAAATAAAGCGGAGAATGACCACCTAATCATATTGATGACCCAAGAGTCGTGCATCCCATGGTGCAACATTGGCATACTATGACAGTGATACTACGTTGTACTGATCTGGTTCGTTGTAACTGACCTATACAAAACAGATAGAAGAATGCCCTTAACACTTGGGTCCACCATCATCTCTAGTTAGTTGTTCATCCCCGCTGCACAATTCATTAACTTAACACACTTTGCTTCTCATATCCTTTATTTTCTCTTGCAGACCATGTTTTAGCTCCCCCGATTTTATATCTATACAATCTACTCATTTGTTCAGGTCTTTTATGGTCCGACCTATTGTCAGGTTTTGTATACTTCCTTCTCTGTCACATTTCAGCCATGCTTTTCTCTGCACTGGGATGCCTTGTACCTGCTGTGTCATTTCTCTTAGGAAACGTTATTTTTCCTCTAAGTTTTTTTTTCTCCTTAGGCTTTTGTCCCATACCAAGTTTCTGAATTCAGGCAGTAAAACAACTGTTTGTATTTTCCAGTTCTCTCTCATTCCCTTTCTCTTAGCCAGATACTTTTTCAGTTTATGGTCACCCTTACTGAAGTTGCTTTCTGCTCTGACTTTTTTGGCAACTGATAAGACTTAAGCCCATAAGAACACCACTCATAGGTGTCTTTTCCATTTTTCTATTAAATAACTATTGCAAGTGAATCCAAACAATTAAGTAGACATTCTGGGTCTGTCATTTGGCTTTCTTTGTTATGTTTTTAAATAGCCAGTCCTTGCCTTAGATGATTCTTGGAGATGTTCAGGAAAAGAATCATCCAAATGATGCCTGTGGGTAAGTGGTTTGTATATAACTCCATGTCAATAGTGTTCTTTACCCATTATTCACCATGTAGTAGATTTGTGTCTTAGCCTTCATCCCTCATATAAAGTGTTTGCATTTTTAATGTGGGAAAGAAAGCCACCTCCCTTGTTCATTTCCCAGCCCTTTTTGGATGAGCTATTAATAGTCTAAAAACTACTATGTATCCCATCAGCTCTGTGTTATGCCAGTTAAACCAGAGTTTTCCTCCACTTGTTCATGCCCTGTACTCCTTACAAAGCTACACAGACAGCTAAGATCTTTGGCAAATCAAATGGTGACATATTGCCCCAGTCCAATCCACCGTATACCATTGTTACATAAGATACAATTATACACAACATGTGAGAACTGCAACTTTACAGGCAGGAAGATAACCAGAACAGAGGAAATGTTGCTACTGCTATATTCAGGCTTTGCTACTGGTGTTAGGGGTTTTATGTACAGAAGTTTCAACAGATTGTCTTTATTTTCTTGGAAAGGTAGCCCAAGCTGATGAATCCACCTGAAGTGACACAATGATTTACTGGAATTGAGAATCTTGAGCTATTCTCCATCCCTTTCCCTTGATACCACTAAAGAGCTTTCAGTTTATGACAAAGCAGTACACACATCCTGTCTCTCTTCTCAAAGTGCTTCTCATTCTCAGGCTATTTGTTCTGGTTCAGCTCAGGACTCAGTTCCTCTTCAATTACATACTTGAGCTTGGTTTTATGTTCTGTGTATTTCAGTAGGAGTTGGCATGTGTTAATCAGGTAGCCAGGAATCTACCAGAATCAAGAGACTGCAGTTTTGTTTCAATAATATGGTATTGAGAGGTCTTTTCTGGGAATGCTTCAAGTTGTTCATTTTGTTCACCAAAATTATCTCTCAGCGCTTTCTATGGGGAAGCAGTCTGTTTTATAGCTAGCACACAGTGGCCTGTTTTTACTAGAGCTTCACCAGATTCCCATTTCCTTGCCAGGCCACAGTGTATTCACCTGTAGCTACCAGAAGCCCATGATAATGCAGAACACCCCTTGTGAAGCATGACAGTGCTTCACTCAGTAATATGTATTCATCCAGTTCCAACCCCCCCTGCCGTGAGTGAGGACATCTCACACTAGATTAGATTTCTCAGAGCCTCATCCAGCCTGACCTTAAAAAATTCCAGGGATGAGGCTTTCTACCTGTGATACTGTGATACCTCCTCCCTGGGCAACCGGTTCCAGTGTCACAGCACCCTCACGGTCAAGAACTTTTTCCTAACATCCATTCTGGATCTACTCTCTTCTAGTTTTGTTCCATTCTCTGTAATCCTATCACTACTCAGCATCCATAGAAGTTCCTCACCGGCTTTCTTGTAGGCCCCCATCAGTTACTGCAAGGCCACAATAAGGTCTCCTTGCAACCTTCTCTTCTCCAGACTGAATAACTCCAACTATCTCAGTCTGTCTCCATAGCAGAGGTGCTCCAGCCCTCTGATCATCCTCGTGGCACTTCTCTGGACACACTGCAGCACATCCATATCTTTGCTGTAGTAAGGTTTCCAAAACTGGATGTGGTACTCCAGGTAGGGTCTCATAAGAGCGGTATAAAGGGAGAGAATCACCTACCTCGACCTGCTGGCCATGCTTCTCTTGATGCAGCCCAGGACACAATTAGCTCTCTGGGCTACAAGTGTACACTGACAGCTCAGGGTGAGCTTCTCACCCACCAGCACCCGCAAGTCCTTTTCTTCAGGGCTGCTCTCAAGCCAGTCACTGCCCAGCCTGTATGGGTGCTTCAGATTGCCCTGACCCGGATGCAGGACCCTCAACTTGATCTCGCTGAACCTCATGAGGTTGGCTGTGGCTCACCTCTCCAGCCTGTCAAGGTCCCACTGGATGGATCCATTCCCTCCAGCCAGTCAGCCATACCACACAGCTTGGTATCATCAGTAAACTTGCTGAGGGCGTACTCAATGCCACTGTCCATATCACGGACAAAGATGTCGAACAAGACTGGTCCCAGTACTGATCCCCGAGGGGCTCCACTTGTCACTGGCCTCCATTTGAACATGGACCAATTCAGTATTATCCATGCATATGGAAGCTTTCTAACTGTAGGAAGATTTTTTTTGGAATAGTTAGATATCTGAAATAAAAGAAAATGTACTATTTGTGAAAGTTTCCAAATAGGTTTTTATTAAGGACTCTCGATTCTGTCCTTTCAGATAGTCACAGCAGAGGCCTATAGCTGAAACTGTATGGCATGGATTGTTTCTTGCGTTGCTCTCAGTGACGTGTTACTTAGTGTGAACGAAGTGGTGGCTGAAGAAACTTCTTTACAGTGAGCACTGGAACAGGCCTCCCAGAGAGATTGTGGGGTCGTCTCCTCTGGAGACTTTCAATACTTGCCTGGATGTGTTCCTGTGTGGACTACCCTAGGGGATCCTGCTTTTGACAGGGAGACTGGACTTGGTGATCTCTGGAGGTCCCTTCCAACCTCTAACTTGTGGGAATGCAATGTGAGAAGGAATAATAACAAGCAGAATGAGTGTTTCGACCTTGATTCCCACAGCTTCAGGATGCCTCCCACGGGGGAGGAAAGATAGTGGACACCTGGTTAATGAGAAAAACAAGGTGTGATGTATGTAAAAGACCAAGCTCCATTTGCCTAGATTATGCTAATGTATAGGTGTGTGCTGTATGCTCTGGACAATATAAATGGAGTCAGAACCAACAATAAAGGTTTCTGGTGGATTCACATTGAATTGTGTGGAGTCTGTGTCGCTAACACTAACTTTCTGTGACTTGGTGAAAAGGACTTCATGCTTATGTAAGACTTGATGACTTCTTCAAGACTACTGAACAAAGTGGCAGAAGGGAACAAAGAGCTGGACTAAGTTTTGAAGTACATTGAAGAATCCTATGTTTTCATATGCACTGGGAAAATCTATTGTAATCCACTAAGTTTTAATGCTTTCAAAATATTATGCACTGAAGAAACTCAACATGTTAAACAACTTTCGCAAATGAGGTATTCTGTACATCATGTTTTGATGTGGGAGAATCTTCTTGGTAACAGGACATGAGCTGGTAAACATGAGAACTCATGCTGCAAAGTGTCCTTGAGCCCATGCTGGATTCAGAACAACCAGGCACTGGGTGGCACCCCCACGCACAGCTGCAGGGGGCTGAGCCTGCCAGCTGCAGGGGTGGACACCATAGATTGTTTTGATACAGAGTGACCTATCTGTACCTTGCATATAACTCTGAGCCAATCTGTACCTTCCACTTGTGCCAACCCCAAATTAGTCACAGTCTCACAGTATCACCAAGGTTGGAAGAGACCTCATAGATCATCAAGTCCAACCCGTTAGCACAGAGCTCAAGGCTAGACCATAGCACCAAGTGCAGTCATGCACGCCTCTTCCAAGTAGCATATAAGCCACTGTACTGCATTAATAAAGTGTACTGTACTGCTAGCAGCTGAGTCCACTCATCAGTACGCTGATCTCGCCTCCCCTGGCTTCCCGCAACGGCATTTTGATGTGCTTTTTTTCTTCTGTTATCCAGTATGGGGGTTTTTTTTTGGTATGCTTGAAAAACAATTTGAGCAACTTTGGGGTTGTTTGTTCGTTTAATAATATTTCATTGTTTTCAGTGCAATGCCAGGACCTGCTGATTCATCTTGAGGTGGAATTTGAAGACTGGATACTTTTGGGACATAAGACTAAAGAAAAATGAGGGGGAAAAATGAACTTGGATCCTTGAAACGTGACTAAATGTTTTCATTGATAGAGGTAAACATTGTTTATATATCAGTTTGCATATTTATATATCAGTTTTCATCAGTCTTGAAACTAAGGTGTCATCTCACTGCAGCTGCTGTCACAGAATTTCCCTGAGGTCTAGGCCACTTTTTGATGTACCACATCAAATGGCTGAATACCCAGTGCATTGCCTTTGTTTTCTAATGGAGCTTCCAACATCAAAAAAGATAATGACCAGTGTCAGACTGATAAACAGGTATCATATGTATTGAAGAAGAACATCAATGTGAAGTTCATTCACCACGCTCTCTGGTGTGAATGTAGTTTCCTTTCAGACTAATAAGAATGACATACAAACACCTCTGATTAGGCTGTAGAAAATGTATTTCTTAACAGCCAGGTTTTTACAAGTACCCTCTTCCACATGACGTACTGGAAGCCTGTATTTTCAACAGTGGCTTCAGAAACATCAGACCTGGGTTAGGTACCTTTATGTGTTTACAAACCTTTACAGTGAAACAAACATTCTCCAAACAAACAGGCATGTAATGTTTTAGCATATATTGAGGAATTTTCAGCTAATGACTACATGAGGTTTCCCAGCTTGTTCTCTACCAAAACAAGTATAAGCTGCAAGCAGCACTTCCTCTCCCACACACTATGTCACATTTACAGTTAGCAACTACAGATATGCATTCATGTATGCAGCACACTTTCTGTATTGTAGAAGAGTTGAATATTTCTATTTGAACTTTTTTCCTCTGTTGATCTTAAATTTGTCAGAAATCTGATCAAAGCTGCTGCTAATTTCTCTTACTTTCATCATAGGTTGTTTTCAGTGCTGTAATGTGCAATGTTGCACTAAACAAAGATTCATAACAGCAAACATTCAGATAGAAAGTTGCAAAGGTTCAGAAGGAAATATGTTGATGTCTTGGTGCAATACAAATGAAGCAACATTTTCTGTTTTATTAGGGCAAATACACATCAGTTGTGGTTTTGCTGTAAGGAATCAACATTTAATCACATGTAGAACGTGATCATTTATTTTTTTGAAGCAATTAAATAAGGGGTTTATAACATATTGAAAAATAACCCATCCTGTTGAAATTATATAAATCAAACTTTTAATGTTTAAAAAAAGTTTTCAACCTGGGTGCTTAAAAATGGAGGGAAACTTTCTGGTAGTATTTTAAACTCTCATCATATTTTCAATGTTTTCATTACTTCCAGAAAGTTTTCCTTCTTCCTCATGAAGCGATCAAAATAGTATAATATGCTGGAGCACCTCTGCTATGAGGACAGGCTGAGAGAGTTGGGGCTCTTCAGCCTGAAGAAGAGAAGGCTTCAAGGAGACCTTAGAGTGGCTTTCCAGTATCTGAAGGGAGCCTACAGGAAGGCTGGGGAGGGACTATTGACAAGGTCTGGTAATGTCAGGACGAGGGGGAGTGGGTTTAAACTGGCAGAGGGGAGATTTAGACTGGATGTTAGGAGGAAGTTCTTTACAGTGAGGGTGGTGAGACACTGGCACAGGTTGCCCAGGGAGGTTGTGGATGCTTCCTCCCTGGAGGCGTTTAAGGCCAGGCTGGATGAGGCCTTGAGCAGCCTGCTCTAGTGGGAGGTGTCCCTGCCTATGGCAGGGGGTTGGAGCTGGATGATCCTTGAGGTCCCTTCCAACCTAAGCCATTCTATGATTCATTCTATTGTCGCAGAGGGGTATTCTGCTGCCTGCGCCGATTGTGGCAGAGGAGAAATTAATTGGTGCAAGATGATATTTTATAAAAATATATAATTTATTAACTTCAATATTCTGAACCCTTGCCACCCCAACCACTGAGTTTTAATATTAATATCTGTTCTTACACGGTTATGGAAGACATTCTAGGAATAATATCAAACTGAACCGTGTTAATAACTAGCAAGCACTCAAACTATAAACAGAGAGGGGAATTTCCCCTCAGCCAAATGCCGCTTGGGGTCAATATGCTGTTTGCCCAGTAGAAGGGCCCAAGCTCTTTCTGCTCTATGGCAGAAGGCAGTAGAGAATTACAGAGGCATTAAAGCATTTACTCACATATTCTTATTAATTAGCAATCACCCTCCGGGGCTACGTCACAGCCTATATAAGTGTCCAATCTTCAGGGAACTCTGCCCATGGATGTCGAGGCTTCAGGGGAAAGGATGCAGACATGCAGACAATCTCTGACCTTGTTCTCCTGGCTTCTTCTGGCAGGACCTCAGATGCAGAAGGAGCACGGTGTCACACTGACCATACAGGCCGATCGCGTACAGATATCCAGGGTCTAGTCCTGGTAACTCACCACAGTGGCATGCAGGTGTGCACGGCTGGCTGGGAGCCCATGGGAGACTCTGTCTCCACAGAGAAAAGTAGATAGCACAGGCAAATACCAGCAAAGCAAGCAAGCAAGCATTAAAGTGAGCAATGTGGTTGAGTACTGCAGGTGAGCACTGCGGGTGAGCATTGTTTACCTGTGTGCCCCTATTTATCAAATGTGCACTGAGAATAATGGCCCTTTGGCCACCAGAATGACCAATCAGCTTGGCAGTTAGCCAAAGCATACCATAATAGGGAGAGTCCACAGGCCTGGCTCTTCCCAAATATGGGGAGAGCATGGGCCTTGTACCCAGTAAGCCATAAGCTAAGCACATGGGCTTACACAAACACATTACACAACCTGGGCCCTGGACAGGCCAGACTTTATGGCGCCAGGTCTATTGTATTTCTTTGATAGGTAAACAGGTGTAAGTCTATTTTGGGCCTATGGGGCCTCCACAACATATATTTAGACTTTAGAGCACATACAACCTTGACCCATTTCTCTAGAAACTCAATAAATGCATTATTTATGCCTGTATGAACCACAGCACTGCTTTTACAGCCTGATTAAAACTTCTTCTCACTTCTCTTAGATAATTTTATCATCTTATGATACAGTGGACACTACTACTCCATTTTTCATCACTAATTTAGCCCAACAATCAAAATGTTCAACTGAATCATAGTGATAGTTGGTCTTTACTGAGTAATGTTTCTGCCACATCTTCAGTTTACTTTAATTGATGAAAAATTGTTTTGAATCTTACTTGTGAGTGAGCATAGGAAAAACATTTTACAATTACATACATGATATATTGAGCCACAAGAATGTGAAATGTTTGTCTAGAAGGTTAAATGCACACATTTAAAAGTGAGACAACATCATGGTTGTTAAGGGTTATATTATGTTCCACTGGAGAGATAAAAGATAGAAGCCCTTGCTTTTAGTTGTAAACATAAGTTCTTTGATATATTGGATAGATCAGGAAGGAAGAAATTGCCAATAAGAAGAATTTCAACATCTGAAATGGTTACTATGTCATGCAAACTGATATGAAAGAGTTAATCTTCCTATATGTACCCTAAGTTCTCCATATATTCGTGAATGCATGGTATAGTTTTCAGGAAAGACACTTAAAGTTTTCAACTACTCATTTTCTCCAGTCACAAGGCACCATTAATGTTACCTTTTGTTAACAGCTATTTGCCTTAGTGGCTTTTAAAGACTCTCAGGGCTTATGACTCCACATCACACCCAGCTTCTGTACTCAAATGCTCTATGGTTACATGTACCTGCTGCAGCATGTTCAGAGGACCACAAAGATGATCAGAGGGCTGGAGCTCCTCTCCTACAAAGACAGTCTGGGAGAGTTAGGATTTTTCAGCCTGGAGAACAGAAGGCTCTGAAAAGACCTTACTACAAACTTCTAGTACTTAAAAGGGGCCTCAGGTGTAATGAAGGGACAATTAATTAATGTGATATGATACTTTTCCAAATTTAATATTGTTTATCACATTTGATATTCAAAATTCTTGCCACCCCCAACCACTAACTTTAATAATAATTGGTTCTTTGCATGGTCCTGGAAACATTTTACAAAGGAATAACCAGATCTAGAAATAACCAGCAAAAATATCTAAACATTAATTGAACTCAATTGAACTGGAAGAGATGGTTCCTGAAGTCAAATACTGCTTGTCCACTAGATGGACTCAAGGAGCTCCTTTCTACTTAGGGCATAAGGCAATGGTGATTTACAAGAGGCTTTAAGTATTTACTCACAAAATATTATCCTCCCAACTCGTGGGGCTAGCTACAGCTTCAGACAGTACCCAAATGCTTTCAGGGAATTCTGTTACTTGTCAGCTGCTGAGGCTTCTGATTCTTCCCAGGTTAATGGAGTGCTGGGAAAGGAGGCAGACAATCCCTGAGCTTATCTTTGCTCCTCTGGACAATCTGTATATCAAGGACTCCTGTCTTGGCGGGAGACTTTCAGGTGTAGGCAGGATGCCTGGCGATGTGCAGTGTTAGCACGATGGCATACTGGCTATGCAGGCAAATCACACGGAGGCATTTAGAGTCTGCCCATGGTGAACTTGAGGCAGGTAGTTTCCAGGTGATTCAGGAGAGCTAGCTTATAGCTTTAGCATAATGCTGCAGGAGGCAATGGCAGAATCACTGCCAGAGGTAGAGAGCAATAGCAGCAGGCAACAGCAGGCATGAATACAACAGCACAACACATTCTGTTCACCTGTGTATCTCTTTTTATCAATGGAGTCTGAGACTAATAGGCCTTTGGACACAGAACAGCCAATCAGAATGGCGGTTAGCTAAGTTTGACTATATTAGGTGAAGTCATAGGCTTGCTTTACCCAAATTTGGGAAGAGCATAGGCCTTGCACAAGGCAGGCAGAAGATAAGTGTGCGTACCTTGTTTACCACAGGATGTAAACAAGTCTGGGCAGGCCAGAGTCCTTAGGCTCAGTGGCTCCAGGTTCTTTGTCCTCTTTCTCATGGTTGCTTCTCCCCATAGCAGAAGGAGGGAGAGCTGAAAAACATGCCTGGGCAGGCCAGGACATCTGTAAGTCTAGTTTGGCCTATCAGACCTACCATGACATCAGAAAATATTGGGAAGGGGGTCTTTATCAAGGAGTGCAGTGATAGGATGAGGGGTAGCAGTTTTAACTGAAAGAGGGTAGAGTTGGACTAGTTATCACAAGAAATTCTTTACTGTGAAGGTGGTGGGGCACAAACACATTGCCCAGAGAAGTTGTGGATGTCTCCTCTCTGAAAGCATTCCAGGCTACACTGGATGGGGCTTTGAGCGAGCCGATGTAATGGAAGGTGTTGCTGCCTGTGGCTAGGGGTTTGAACTCTATGGTGTTCAAGGTACTTTCCAACACAAACTATTCTATGACTATGCCACTGACTGTCATGAAGGTTTCTCTTGCATTTCTTCCTGCCACCTCAGGCTACTGTTTTTTTTCTACAGTCAGAATGCACAATGAAAACAGATAATTTTCTTCCTATTTGCAGAAGTGTTTTACCTTTACTGGTATTTTATATTCACTCTGGAAATCTTCTCTTGTTTACATGATTCTCAAGCTGAGACCTTACTGCTACTGAACCACGTGAGGGGATATTGCTTTCATGTAGTTATAAATTACACTTCTGTTTGCACTCTGAAATGATATTTGCCTTTCTTGCTACATCATTATTGATGTGTTTAACTTATGGTCAGCTCCCTTATTTATTTTCAGCCTTTTATTTGTGTCACTGAGTATACTTGCAAGGATACTCACATCTACTGAATAACACAGAATCATAGAATCATGGAATGGTTTAGGTTGGAAGGGACCTCAAGGATCATCCAGCTCCAACCCCCTGCCATAGGCAGGGACACCTCCCACTAGAGCAGGTTGCTCAAGGCCTCATCCAGCCTGGCCTTAAACGCCTCCAGGGAGGAAGCATCCACAACCTCCCTGGGCAACCTGTGCCAGTGTCTCACCACCCTCACTGTAAAGAACTTCCTCCTAACATCCAGTCTAAATCGCCCCTCTGCCAGCTTAAACCCATTCCCCCTCATCCTAACATTACCAGACCTTGTCAATAGTCCCTCCCCAGCTTTCCTGTAGGCTCCCTTCAGATACTGGAAAGCCACTATAAGGTCTCCTCGAAGCCTTCTCTTCTCCAGGCTGCAGAGCCCCAACTCTCTCAGCCTGTCCTCATAGCAGAGCTGCTGCAGCCCTCTGAGCATCTTCGTGGCTCTCCTCTGGACCCGCTCCAGCAGTTCCATGTCCTTCTTGTGTTGGGGGCTCCAGAACTGCACACAGTACTCCAGGTGGGGTCTGAGGAGAGCAGAGTTTAGTTATTTTTTTTTCAGTTTCTCATGGACAAGTGATCCTCCAATATACCTCTGGGTCTTTCCAGAATCATGTCATCTGCTAAATCAGTAAGTATACAATTTATTCTGTTCTTTTGGATGCCAATGAAAATCTTGAAGGCATTAAACAGAGCCCCTGTATACATTCATTTGATCTATCCTTCCATTTTACTACAGAATTATATATGACATGATTTTGAAAACAGTTTTATGTCCATGCTGTAATTATGGGAGTTAGTGCTGGCTGTTCTAGCTTGACATCAGAATAATAGATTGTGTTAAAGACGTTAAAGACAAAATATACAACATCCATAGATTCATAGATTCATAGAACACCAAGTTGGAAGGGACATCAAGGGTGATTTAGTCCAAGCTTTTAGGATAAGAATATAGTTTAAATGAGATGGCTCAGCACCCTGTCAAGCTGGGTCTTGAAACTGTCTAATGTAGGGAAATCAATAATGAGATCTTTGTCAGGTTGGCACGTTATCCTATTGATTCTTCTATGAAACTTAGAAAAATAATCTAGAATGTCAGTCCTGCTTTTAATAGTCTGTGCTAGATAGCTATCAGCAATGGTAATGTCTCTGTTAAATCTGACATGTTGGTAACGAACTGAGGCTTGTTACTTTGGTCAGTATAATTAATTCACTGTTGCTTTGGCACAATGTCTGTTAAATCTGACGTGTTAATAATGAATTGAGGCTTCTTAGTTTGGTCAGTATAATTAATTCACTGTGATGCTCTGGCACAAAGTTCATGGCATAACTTTCTCTTATGCCACTTTTCTGAAGTTGAAGTAGACTCAGGGTGAAGTCTCCAAATGTAACTTATTATCTTCTTGTGGGTCAGGCATGGACTTGAACCATTTTAAAAGTAGAATCATCCTGAAATTTCCAAAACGTCTGTGGGCAGGATAACAAGCACCAGATGTCTAACCTTCTCAGCAATTTCAGGTGAAAGAAAGGCCAGAATTTGTTTCCTGGGAAGTAGAAGCATCTTGAAAAATGTCCTTAGACACACCAAAACCGTAGCTCTCTGTGAATCAAAACTAATTAGTTTTGTAACTGTCAGATTGATTAAAAACAATGTCATTTGTTTCCAGGAGCTTCTGTAAATATTTCTCCCTCTTTCTATCGAAGCCTAACAGTGTTGATGTATTTATTTTTTCTTCATTTTACTCTCATTTTCACAACACTGACTAATCATCCAAACACTATCAGCTGTGGTGCCAGAGCCTGGGTAATAACACTGCCAATGCTTGACAAGTGGAAACTAGATAAAGTGAATGTTCAGGAGAAGCTGAAGCCATCTGTAGTGCAAAAAAAGCAAGCAATAAATACAGAAAGAGACAATGACAATTACTTTAACTTTTGGTTATTGAAAATGTGCATGGTCATGTTTGAAGAGGCAATACAGCCTAATGTTACTTCCCATCAAACAAGGCAACAGCTGAAAGAATGGTATTTTTCTATGTATCAGTCACATTGTTGGGACCTGTAGAGGTTAAGGGTTTGCTAGGCATGCCTATTTTAACATTTATATATAACTTGATGTTAGATGCCCATTTCTGAATGAAAGAAAACATGCACTTGCTTAAAAGCTTAACCCAAAATCAATAAAGAAAGAAAAGTATGGAGGTAGAATTGCAGTGTCTGCATATCCCCAGGCAGAGTGTGGTGGTTACCCAGAAAGAACTGCAGTGCAGTAAGACGATTAGAGTGTATTTTTTCTTTAAAAATGTGCTTTGGAAGGAGGAGAGATATGAAGGGAGGCGGTGGACCAGATTCCGTACATGAACAGAAGATAACTTCTGCCACAGAAGCTTATGAGCTTAAAAAAAAAAAAAGACAGATTTGCATAAACTTAATGAGGATTAAGAATCTTAGGAATAATTCCTAATTCAATGTATTTGCCTGTACTAGAGAAGATCCGTGAACTCAAGGCACATTGATCATTCTATGCATGAATGTCATTTACTTCAGGACATTTATACAGGGCATATGTGTGCTAGTTTGAGCCTAGCTAGAATGTTTTGGTGAGAAGGACTGGATCATAGGCCGTGAAATGAAAACAATGGTGAGGTCTACTTCCCTCACAGTCTCGCTGAGATGTATTAGAATTAAAAGCAAAACAGAGATAAGGTCACTTCACTTGGCATTTTGCTCTGGGCTTTGCTCTCAGCTCTTTGCCTGCTGGGGAGCTCTGGGCTGCTGGCTGAACTGTGTCTTGCTTTCTAACCTCACCCTCCATTTGCTTTTGGCTGATTCACCTTGCTTCTTAATCCCCTTGGCCAAACCTCCATTCTTCCTTGGGATTGGGGTAAGGTTGAGAGGGGTAGGGGGAAGGTGAGGGGGTGGTTGAGAGCCCCTCCTGGGGGGGGGGAGTTAGCGATATCTGGGAGGGGAATTGTGTCTGTTTTACCTTTTCCCTTGTCTATTTCTGTCTATAACTGTATATACTGTAAATATCTGATTGTACATAGTGCCAGCTGTAAATATAAGCATCATTCATATTTCCAGAGCCAGCTTAGTCTAGTCTGGGTGATTTCTAAAGTGTGGGGGTGTGGGGGACACCCAAACCACCACAATATGCAAAATGTCTTCTCTTTTTACAGATCTGCTCATGCCAGACAGAGAGCTAGCCTAGGTTTCTTGCCTATTTAAATGATTGGGCAGTAAATGGAAATAGTAACGGTGACTCCAGGCTGTTCTTGACAGTGAAACTGTGCCATAAGGCACTCCAGCAACAGTACTTAGAGAACATGTAGCAAAAAGAGGGAATGGGGAATGATAGTTTCAGGTCTACAACTACCGGAAGGGAGGCTGTAGCCAGGTGGAGATTGTTCTCTTCTCCCAGGCAAAGAGCAATAAAACAAGGGGACACAGTCTCAAGTTGTGCTGGGGTGTCCTGGGTTTTCTAAAGATAGGCGACAGAAATTAAACTCTCAGATCAAATTGGAGAGAAAATACAGAATTGCATTTAGGGAGAGAGATACAGCAATAGATCTTACAGAGCAATTTCCCCATCCATGGCAAACCCCCTTGAAGTTTCCCCCATCCCCCCAAAAAAACTATATCTCGCTTCCCCAGTGCTCCAATCCTCCCCCCCAAGCCCCAGCGCCTCCAGACAGCCAAGAGGCCTACTGCTTACATGCTCCAGATAGATTGGCTCCTGCCACACACCGAGGGCAGGAGAAGGAGGAAAGAACGAACTGATCTTGGTGTGAGTCTGTAAAGAGACAGCAGAATTATGGGACTGAATAACAATCTTCTAGTCCCCAGAAAACTTTTTTAACCCTCTAGCCTCAACCTGAGAAATCTAGGCTGGATGTTAGCAGGAAGTTCTTCACAGAGAGTGATTGGCATTGGAATGGGCTGCCCAGGGAGGTGGTGGAGTCACTGTCCCTGGAAGCGTTAAAAAAAAGTCTGAATGAGGCACTTAGTGCCATGGTCTGGTTGATTGGATAGGGCTGGGTGTTAGGTTGGACTGGATGATCTTGGAGGTCTCTTCCAACCTGGTTGATTCTATGATTCTCTGATTGGTGTGAAAGTTATTCTTTAAAGACAAAGTTAAATTTTAAAGGTTTAAATTAGGCTTTCTTCAAATGAGTCAGAGCTAAGCAATACACTTTTAGTAGCAGCTTTGTTGTGCTATTAGGCAAGAAGAGGAACAGGGAGGGAAGTTTCTCCTATAAGCAAATAATTCACAGAGAGACAAAAGTCATTCAAGAACAGCACTTCCCTGTAGGAAGGTTGTGTGGCTTTTGAGTGAGTACTGTGGGGGTCTATCTATGTTTTTAGCCAGAAGAAACCAACTAAATTTGTTTGGGAAATTTAATGCTTTCTCATTTGTTTTGAAATAATTTGTGGGTTTAGGTGAAATCTCACCTGGGATTTTAAATCAGGTGAAATTATTGCACAGAAACAGAACAGATCCAGTTCTGTCTTCCTAACAGACTGGAAAAGTTACAGAGGTGTCACCTGCTTAACTTTTCCCTTGCTTTTGTGGGAAAGAATGACTTTTTGTATCACGCAATGTGCTGAGTATTACATGTGTTACAAACTTATGTCTCCTAATCTTACTTTTCTAAGAATCAGCCACTCTGCTGTGTGTCCTACTAGGTAGCAGGCTTAGTTATATTGGACAGACAAGTAAAATGCAGAGAAGCATCACGATAGCCACAAATGACCATCATTAGATGTTTTATTACTCTGTTGAAGAATTTCATTTGTTTGCCTGCAAGGACAGAATCTCCTCTAGGCTTAGCAGATTTTAATTTAAATGCTTCTGAGGTCAAGTGTATGTCATGATAAATTTCAGCAGCTTATGAAGTCATCTAGTTTCTATCAATCAGTTTGACAGTCTGCAGTTCCCTCCTCTACCACTTTGCTGTTCCAGTCTCTGTAGATACATTATTAGATCTTTTTTTTTTCCTCATCCATTAATAACTCTTCTTATCTCATCAAAATTTAAGTTGTCTTGTACTAGGAAAAATCCAGTCTAAAGGGCAGGATAAAGAAGGCTATCACTTCTGTCTGAACCCTTTTTGTCTTGCAGATTTTGCTTTTGTATTTATTGAAACTTTCCCCACAGCAAACTGCTGGCTAAGCTGTCAGCCCATGGCTTGGATGGCAACACTCTGTGCTGGGTGAGGAACTGGCTGGAGGGCCGGACCCAGAGAGTGGTGGTGAATGGTGCCACATCCAGCTGGCAGCTGTCACTAGTGGTGTCCCTCAGGGATCAGTGCTGGGCCCCATCCTCTTTAACATCTTCATAGATGATCTGGATGAGGGCATTGAGTCAGTCATCAGCAAGTTTGCAGATGACACTGAGCTGGGGGCAGATGTGACTGAGTTGGAGGGCAGAAGGGCTCTGCAGCAGGACCTTGACTGCCTGGGCAGATGGGCAGAGTCCAAGGGGATGGCATTCAATGGCTCCAAGTGCAGGGTGCTGCACTTTGGCCACAACAACCCCATGCAGAGATACAGGCTGGGGTCGGAGTGGCTGGAGAGCAGCCAGACAGAGAGGGATCTGGGGGTGCTGATTGATACCCGCCTGAACATGAGCCAGCAGTGTGCCCAGGTGGCCAAGAGAGCCAATGGCATCCTGGCCTGCATCAGGAATGGTGTGGCCAGCAGGAGCAGGGAGGTCATTCTGCCCCTGTACTCTGCACTGGTTAGACCACACCTTGAGTACTGTGTCCAGTTCTGGGCCCCCCAGTTTAAGAGGGACATTGAGATGCTTGAACGTGTCCAGAGAAGGGCAACGAGGCTGGTGAGAGGCCTCGAGCACAGCCCTACGAGGAGAGGCTGAGGGAGCTGGGATTGTTTAGCCTGGAGAAGAGGAGGCTCAGGGCAGACCTTATTGCTGTCTACAACTACCTGAGGGGTGGTTGTAGCCAGGAGGAGGTTGCTCTCTTCTCTCAGGTGGCCAGCGCCAGAACGAGAGGACACAGCCTCAAGCTACGCCGGGGGAAATTTAGGCTCGAGGTGAGGAGAAAGTTCTTCCCTGAGAGAGTCATTGGCTACTGGAATGGGCTGCCCAGGGAGGTGGTGGAGTCGCCGTCCCTGGAGCTGTTCAAGGCAGGATTGGACGTGGCACTTGGTGCCATGGTCTAGCCTTGAGCTCTGTGGTAAAGGGTTGGACTTGATGATCTGTGAGGTCTCTTCCAGCCTTGGTGATACTACTGTGATACTGTGATACCTATAATACCACTAAAACCTACTGTCCTGTGTACATCCTGTGTACTGGCTAGGCTAACTTAAGGATAGCAAAATGGACCCTCAGGGAACAGAATCTCTTAGTGAAACTCTATGTGCATGGACATGCTCATGACATACCCTGGTTCATACCTGTTTGTGCCAAAAATACCCTTAAATCCTTTGAAACTGAGGTACAAATCAAAGTCAACATCCGACTGTCTTCTGTTCTAGCCACGTCTTAGAAACTTTTCACAGTGGTGGGAAGTTAGTAGCAGGGGAGGCTTAAAAATGATGTAACTACAAATATAGTTTAAAATTGTCTTGAAAAGCAAAAGGAAGGGCAACACTCTAGGCTCATTTTCCTTCAATGCCAGGAATTCAGATAATGGTTAGTATCTTAAAACAAGTTCAATAGCAGGACTGAATTAAATTTTAATTTTAAATGCCCACAGACCAGCAAAGGAATGATTTCCATCCAATTAGTTGCTAGGAAGGAAAAAAAAACCTCACTGCAAGTCTCTGACAAATCAGTGTGAGAGCGTGGTCAGCAATACCTCTGATAATCTTAAACACAATGATTAATGTACATCTGGGGAGGTGACATTTTATGTCAAAAGATAAGAGTAATTTTAGTATATCAGTGCCTTTTTGGCTCAAATGACTGTGATGGATTCCATTCTCCAGGAATACTTCCAGCTATCACATGTGAATGCCTGGCTCTTTCAGGACTGCATTAAATCTAAATAAAGTATATAGTTAAAAAGAAATTGTGCTAGCTCTATTTGAGGTGGAAAAATGATAGCATCATTAAAGAAAAAGAGATTCTTTTTCCTACTGATTACTTATGCCATGAGCTACATAGCCAGAAATTACAATGGGCTTCATTGCCATTGCAATACTTACAAATCTGGAATGTAACAATCAGAGGGTGCAGCAGTATGTAAAAGAACTTGGCCATGTGTATGTGATGTGGAATGTAGAAAAGTAGAACTTAGAATGCAAAAAGGGTTGCCATAGCTGCATAGAAAGTAAGTTGTGATTGTGCCCATGCTATTCTCCCATGACAAAATGACCTTTCTATGAAATTAACCTGCCCAGAGCAAATGTAGATGATGCTATAATTAAAGAAGCACACACAAAAAAATGTGTAACACCCATTCATGGTCGTGCTAATCAGGATACTGTTACCACTGCCGTAAAAGCTGCAGCATAATATCTGAGACAGGATGAAGGAAGTTGGTGAGTTCCACAAGGAACATTCGGTAAAATTGGCCATGAAAAGGAATATTCAGAGTTTTTAAGCAGACTGAATATTTGCCCTAAAGGTGGTTAATATATGGAAATATGCTGTTCTATTTACAGAATCCACAGCCAACAGGCATTTTTGTGGCATTAGTCAGAGGTTGTGTCATGATAAGATCAACACTAAGTGAACTGAGAAAGAGTTCTTTGTGACGTGATTTAAGTGTGACTATAAAGGTATGGTAATTCCTTGGATTTGACTAAAGGCACCACATAGTTAAATCAGGCAGAATCCAAGCTTTTAAAGTAGAAAAGATTATGAGATTGCTGGAGAAAGAATATGAACTTGATAATGAGATAAGCTTCCTGTATGCATTGCCATCACTTATCAGCCCTATATGTGGTACATAAACCCATGTCTGCTACCAAATACATTGCAGTATCTGTTAGGAGATTTTGCTTTCTATTCTGTGCAGACTGGACTATGTTAAGAAGAGTGATCTGCTTAAATATGCTGCAACATTTTGACGTTGTCTCTGAATATTTGTGTCTGTCTTGTTCAGCACAAGCTAAAAACCACTTTCCCTAGAAAATTATAGTAAAGGGATGAATATGAACTGTAAGAATTTTTCATGCATTTAGTTATCAATATATTGCAAGAAATGGTGTTATATGCACAAATGGCAATATTTACATGAATAATAAATGCAAACACATCCATATATAACAAATATATAGCAGACTCAGCTGGTTGTCTATGTCTTATATGGATGTTTCTATCCGAGTGTTGAAAATACGTGCATGTGCGTATGAGGGTTCATCTTCAAAACAAGTTGATGTACCTGACAAACAGAATCAATAGAAAAGCCCTCACTGCTGTAGAAATGTGTGGAAATCCATTAGGCTTGTGCTTGTAGTATGAGACAACCCTCAAGTTAGAGGGGCTCCATTCAAACTGCTGAAAATAAGAATAAAAGTGTTCTCTGGCCATTTGATCAGATAGCTTCCGAGTCAAAGACATGGGATGACATTTATGATAGAGCAAGAGGGAATGGCCTGAAGCTTGGCTGAGTAGGTTTAGATTGGATATTAGGAAAAAGTTTTTCGCAGAAAGAGTGGTCAGGCATTGGGATGGGCTTCCCAGGGAGATGGTTGAGTCACCAACCCTCGATGTGTTTAAAAGTCATTTAGATGTCGTGCTTGGGGATATGATTCAGGGTGCATATTGTAGAGCAGTTATCGGTTGGACTTGGTGATTCTGAGGGTCTTTTCTAGCCTGAATGTTTCTGTGTGTGCTGGTTTGAGGCTAATTGGCATATTTTAATAAGAGCAATTAGATCATTGGCTGTGAAAAGAAAGCAATAGTGATGTCTATATCACCCGTTCATTCTGCTGAGACATATAAAACCAAGAAACAATAGGAAAGTCAATCTGTGCTGCCTGCTGGCCTGATTGACTCTTCTGCCTAGGTCTGTGTAACTCGAACTAATCATTCTTCCAACACCTCTTGCCAATCTTTGCCAGCTCACCCTGCATGTAAGGGGGATTCTGAGATAAGGGGGTGGGGGGGTGGAAAGAAGGCCTACAACTACCTGAGGGGTGGTTGTAGCCAGGAGGAGGTTGCTCTCTTCTCTCAGGCAGCCAGCACCAGAACAAGAGGACACAGCCTCAAGCTGTGCCAGGGGAGATTTAGGCTTGAGGTGAGGAGAAAGTTCTTCACTGAGAGAGTCATTGGCTACTGGAATGGGCTGCCCAGGGAGGTGGTGGAGTCGCCGTCCCTGGAGCTGTTCAAGGCAGGATTGGACGTGGCACTTGGTGCCATGGTCTGGCCTTGAGCTCTGTGGTAATGGGTTGGACTTGATGATCTGTGAAGTCTCTTCCAACCTTGGTAATACTGTGATACTGTGATACTGTGAAGGTGGGGGTTTGATTTGAAAGCCCTTCTGGGTAGCTCTGCTGATCAGGATGGATTTTGTATCTCTGTGTTATTTTTAACTTATAGAATCCTAGAATCATAGAATGATTTAGTTTGGAAGGGACCTCAAGGATCATCCAGTTCCAACCCCCTGCCATAGGCAGGGACACCTCCCACTAGAGCAGGCTGCTCAAGGCCTCATCCAGCCTGACCTTAAACACCTCCAGGGAGGAAGCAGCCACAACCTCCCTGGGCAACCTGTGCCAGTGTCTCACCACCCTCACTGTAAAGAACTTCCTCCTAACATCCAGTCTAAATCTCCCCTCTGCCAGTTTAAACCCATTCCCCCTCGTCCTGACATTACCAGACCTTGTCAATAGTCCCTCCCCAGCCTTCCTGTAGGCTCCCTTCAGATACTGGAAAGCCACTCTAAGGTCTCCTCGAAGCCTTCTCTTCTCCAGGCTGCAGAGCCCCAACTCTCTCAGCCTGTCCTCATAGCAGAGCTGCTGCAGCCCTCTGAGCATCTTCGTGGCTCTCCTCTGGACTGGCTCCAGCAGTTCCATGTCCTTCTTGTGTTGGGGGCTCCAGAACTGCACACAGTACTCCAGGTGGGGTCTGAGGAGAGCAGAGTAAAGGGGCAGAATCACCTCCCTTGCCCTGCTGCCCACACTGCTCTTGATGCAGCCCAGCACAGGGTTGCTGTCTGGGCTGCATGTGCACACTGCTGGCTCATGTTGAGCTTCTCGTCGACCCAGACCCCCAGGTCCTTCTCCTCAGGGCTGCTCTCAGCCATTCACCACCCAGCCTGTATCTGTGCCTGGGATTGCGCCGACCCAGGTGCAGAACCTTACACTTGGCCTTGTTAAACGTCATGAGGTTGGCCTGGGCCCACCTCTCCAGCCTGTCCAGGTCCCTCTGGAACTTGTATATTACTGTACATAGTTATAAATATGTGTATATATTGTATATATAGAGATGCTTGTAGATTCTGCTAAGCTATAAATACAGCTTCATTCCCCAACTTCCAGCTGACTGAGTTAGTTTGGATGAATTCCTAGCCATGTTGGGGGGGGCAGGTAACTCCCAAACATGCACACTGTGATTCTACAAATGTAGTCACCCAGTTCCCATCCTCTTCCTCAGATAATTTCCTTGTGTCTCTCCAAAATGCTGTAAAAAAACCCTCAGGTCACTTACATGCATGATAGCTTAATTTTGTCTTTTTTCCTTGCACTAAGATGATAAATGCTTTTTGGCAGAGGTGTGATGAGGCATGTCCAGTGCAGTGGTAGATAACATGCCTGACCACTAGCTGCCTTATTTTGTGTCCACAGCAATTCTTCCCAACTTGCCACTTACCATTTCAGGCACTAAAATTTCATACTGTAGTTTGGTGGCATTTAATGAGAGATCAGTGCTAGGTAAGACTTAGCACAAACTGACACTTAATAAGGAAGTAATAACAAGTTGCATATTACATAATATAATAAGATAGCATATTACAGGAAATGTAATGCTGAGATGTATAAGAATAAAAAGCAAAACNCCTGTGATACTTTCCATTTCAGAACCCCAAAGTTCAGTATCTCTTTATATTATTTTTTTTCAAAACCCTCTGTTGAATTAAGTTGAAGCTTAGCTTCATTCTTCCTACTGGACTAACAGTTTTTCAGTAGCAAACTGTGGTGGTTTGGGTGTCCCCCGCCCCACACACACTTTAGAAATCACCCAGACTAGACTCAGCTGGCTCTGGAAATATGAATGAAGCTTACATTTACAGCTGGTACAATAGACAAGCAGATATTTACAGTATGTACAGTTACATACAGAAATATACAAGGGAAAAAGGTAGTACAGAAACACAACAGCCCTCCCAGAAACCTGAGTCCCCAGGAGGGGCTCTCAACCACCCCCTCACCTTACCCCTACCCCTTTCAACCTTACCCCAGTCCCAAGGAAGAACTGGAGGCTCGACCAGGGGGATTAAGAAGCAAGGTGAATCAGCCAAAGCAAATGGAGGGTGAGGTTAGAAAGCAAGATGGAGTTCAGCCAGCAGCCCAAGCTCCCCAGCAGGCGGAAAGCCAAGAGCAAAGCCCAGAGCGAAGTGACCAAGTGAAGTGCCCTTATCTCTGTTCTGCTTTTTATTCTAATATGTCTCAGCGAGACTGTGAGCGAAGTAGACATCACCATTGTTTTCATTTCACAGCCTATGATCTAGTCCTTCTCACAAAGCATTCTAGCTAGGCTCAAACTAGCACACAAACTCACAGTTGAGTGGTAGCAAGACTGGACACAGTTGCCTTTTGTATCCATGGTCTCCCCTTCTTAACAGGAACACTGTTATGACAAAAGTTTTCATCTTGTATCATACTTGGTACTCTTTCTGATAAGAATTCTTTCTGAATAGAATCATAGAATCATTTGTGTTGGAAAAGACTTATGTTCATCGAGTCCAGCCATTGACCTAGCCCTGTCAGGTCTACCACTCAACCAGCTGCTTCAGCGCCACATCTATATGTCTTTTAAAAACCTTCAGGCATGGCGATTGTCACAGCATTTTACTTTGTGACTGCATACTGAGAAGTTATCTCAGCTTTCTGTTGAACAGCATTTCAGTTGCATTATGAATGCTGATGAGTTATTTCATTACTGTCAGTAAAGGTGAAAGTCAGAGACTTTCTAAAATCATCCCTTAGAGTAGCCTTTAACCAGGTGAGCATTTTCTAGAAGGCCATAGATATCCTGAACTCCAAATAATTATGATATATGAAATCCCAACCATACACTTCCAGCTGAGTTTGGTTCACTATGACACTCATGTGGGAAAGTGCTCTGTGGCATTCAATAAGCAGAATATTTCTGTCTGCAAAAATAGATCTTCTTCAGTGTCCTATGTAGCTTCATGCTGTCAGGTCCATGTTACAGTTCAAGGTATGTTTTGTCCAGTAGGAAATGAAGATTGAGACTGTATATAATCTAAAATTCAGAAAATATCCTCCTGGTGTTTCACTGTGATTATTTGCCCTCTTTCTCCAAATACTGTTTTTCAAATCCACAGTGTGATTTGTGACCCTGGTTTCCAGTCATTCTAAGGTGTGTGTCCATAGTACAAACCGCTTAATTTTCAGCATTGGAGTGACTTCTGCATGTTTCATTTCTCAGCTGCTGATGCTGAAAGTCAAGGGAAGATAAACACTGCAGAGGAAAATCTCCTAATAGAGTATATTTTGTGGCTTGAAACATTATAATGCTTAGAATGTTTTGCTAAGCTGCCCTTATTTAGCCAGGATCCATCCCAAAATACCAGCTGTGCAAACTTATTAACACATCCTCTTGTTTATGGTGAGTCATTACGCAGGAGTAATGTATGAACAATTACCCTTGTTAAAGAAAGTGCCATTCGGTTCAGTTTAATTGCCTGAGATCTGATCTCAACTGATTGTTGTTGCAGATGAGGGCACAGGGACAGCAGGAATCTGAAACATGAAAGAAATGCATAACTTCTACAACTCACTTTGCTGAATGGCAAGAACATTTCCATACTTTTCTTGCATATGTATTGCCTACTCTACCTAAGTGACAATGTAATTGCTGCCAGTGGTCTGTTGGAACCATTTCATTGTAATGTACAGCACACGCTTCTGTGGCAAACTTGGATCAAAAAATAGCTTGAATTGTGGATTGTCAAGGTAACCACAAGAGATATAGCAATTTTGTTTTAAAAGATGACTAACACAGTTGGCAGGCTGTGCTTACACTGTCAGCCACCCTACGTACAAGAATTCAGTGCAAGTTTTGCCATGCCAGAATAGAACAATTAAGCCGTCACGCTTTTGGCTATGGATAAAGCTTCACAGGAGCACAGGATGTTAGGGTGTTGGAAGGGACCTCCATTGATCATCAAGTCCAGCCCCTCTCCTGGAGCAAGACCATAGAATCTAGCTCAAGTCACACAAGAATGCATTCATACAGGCCTTGAAAGTCTTCAGAGAGGGAGACTCCACAACCTCTCTTGGGAGCCTGTTTCAGTGCTCCATGACCCTTACAGTAAAGCAGCTCTTCCTCATGTTGAGGTGGAACTTTCTGTGCTGTACTTTATACCCATTACCCCTTGTCCTATCACATGTTGCAACTCAGAAGAGTCTGTCTCCTCCCTCTTCACCCCAACTCTCATATATTTGTAAACAACTATTAGATCCCCTCTAAGTCTTCTCTTCACCAGCCCCAAAAGCCCCAGGTCACTCAGCCTTTCCTGATAGGGCAGATGCTCCAGCCCCTTAATCACCTTTGTAGCCCTCTGATGGACTCTTTCAAGTAGATCTCTGTCCCTCCTGAACTGGGGAGTCCAGAACTGGATTCAGTATTCCACGTAAGGTCTCATGAGGGCAAAGTAAAGGGGCAGGAGAACCCCCTTTTGTCTGCTGGCCACATTCCTCTTAATACATTCCAGGATCCCATTGGCCTTCTTGGCTGGAAGGACACATTGCTATCCCATGGATAGCTTATTGTCTACCAAAACTCCCAGGTCCTTCTCCATGGGGCTGCTTTTCAGGAGATCACTTCCCAGCCTGTACTGATGCAGTTTATTATTCCTTCCCAGGTGCAGGACTCTGCACTTACCCTTGTGGAACCTCATTTGATTCCTCTTTGCCCAGCTCTCCAGTCTGTCCAGGTCTGGCTGGATGGCCTTACAGCCCTCAGATGTATCAGTACCATGGAAGCAGGGAATTAATGTGGCTGAGTCAAGAATTATAGAATAGAACTATTGTGTTTTCCTGAAAGCCCTGCCCCCAAACTGTATACAAAACTAGTTTAGGTTTATTTACAGATCCTAATTTGATGGGGAATTCTTCAAAAGGATGTTACAGATAACTTCAGAGATTTAGGAAGTCAGGAAATGGAAAAGGCTAAGCTATAACACAGCTTTACCCCACTTTCAATCAGGCTGAGCAGAGAATTAAGGGCTTTACTCAGAAAGGTGAGATAGGCATTTGGCAGTGATAACTTGCTGGATTTCTCTGTGGTTTGCCTGCCTTCTGACACTGCAAGCAGTATCCAGTAGTCTGGATCCATGTGGCAGAAGCCCAAGGCAAGTGGCAAAGCTGCCAAGCTCAGAAATGTCTCAAGACACAGCTTCCACAAGACAGGGATTCATAGAGGCAATGCTGCCTCAGCAGCGGCAGGGGACAGCCAAACTGCTAGGGTCTCCCAGTCTGGAAGGCAGCCAGGAAGTTGGCAGCTGATATGGTCCAAGAGCAGCTGGGTCCGGGTGCTGCCAGCAGCTCTCTCAAACAGACCCCAGGACTTGCCAAGCTTGCAAGTTTGCAACCAATGGTGCAAAAATTGGGAGAACCATCCAAAGGTAGGATCTCCTCCCCGTTCAAACCCTCGGGGGGTGGGGAGGAAGAAGAAAGGAACTGGAAGTACTCTGGGACAATCAGCCAAGTCTCCCAGTTTGGTATCATTACCACACTTGCTGAGCAGATGCTCTGTCCCCTCATGAATGTCATTGATGAAGATGTTGAACAGAACTGGACCCAGCACTGATCCCTGGGGGACTCCACTAGTTACAGATCTCCGTCTGGACTTGGCCCCATTGATCACTCTTTGCGCTCTATTGTGTAACCAGTTTTCAGTCTGTCTCACTGTCTCCTCTTCTATCCCACACTTCCTGAGGTCATTGCTCACAGAGATGTTACGGGAGACAATGTCAAAAGTCTTGCTAAGGTCAAGGTAGACTATATCCACTGGTCTCCCTGCATCTACCCCTTCAGTTACAGCATCATAGAATGCTTCATACGTCAGTTGGAAACCAACATTTCCATTTTCTACATGATCAGCTCAGCAATGGTATACAAACACCATGGAAAAAATGTCAGGAAGGCTTAGTCATTCTTTAACAAAATTCAACATGCATGTCTGCTTCTGAATCTTTTTTAGTTGAGATTTTCACAAGATCACTCAAGGTAACTTGTTCACCAGGTTACCACTGGCTCCTGTCTAGCTGAGCAAGAATTCGATAGGCCCTTCCAGTGGTATGTTGCTAAGGGTTAAGAGGGATCAGGCTTCATTCTTTTTTGCCTAGCACTCCATAATCATTGACATCCCTGTAAAAGCTTTGGTAACCACTCTCCACAAGGTATCAGTGGTGCATCCCCTGTTTTTGCATGCATTATGTTATATGTTAAGTGGCAGTATGATGATGAAGAATGATATCCTTTTGTTCTTGTTAAGGAATAGGTATTTTTTACTGCAGAGGTTTTCTTTATATACAAGTAAGCATTCAGATAAAATCTCTGGCAGCTTGAAATAATGAAGTTGTATTTTTCTGTGTTTTATTGGTTTTCTGACTCTTTAAAAAGCTGAGCATCAACAGATGAAAATTCATTGCCACATTCATCCCAGAATGTAGGATATCTTTGGGATTTCAACCATTCAAAGTTTCTTTTGAGTTACTTTGAGAAGTCCCTATTAGTAAGAGATCAGTACATGAGTGACTAGTCAAAGAGTACATCAGAAAGAACTGAGCTGTTCAGCGTGGTTTTTTTCCTCCATACCTCAGGCTGAGGGGGAAAATGAAGATAAGATCAAATATAATGTTCCAATATACAGAGATAAAACAAAAATTCTCAGCAATGCTTTGTAATGGAAATCTTTATAAGTGCTTTAGCTTTTGTCTTTACCTTTGTTCACTGCATTGCTCTTCCTCTCTGCATCAGTCTGCTTTCATACTTTATAAAAGCTTGTTCTCATTTAGGTTAGATGAGGACTTTATCTATTCAACATTAGTGTGCTCCATTAATTATACCTGAACCTACATCACTGTAGTTAGAACAGAACTCTAACATGTAGGACAGTTCTAAATCCTTGAGTTTTAGGAAATTTCATGTTTGATACTGTTACAACTGTACAAACTTTACACCATATTGGTGAGATAGTCCAATTAAAGCCTTTTGTCTGACACCTTAAATTCCACTACAAACAGAAGTGTGTATCCATTTTAGCTCAAAATTCAGGAAATGGTTTCTGTGATACTTGAGGCAATCCACTTAGAAGAAGGCTTACATAAATCTAACAGCCTTTTAGACATTAGGGCTGTCTATCCTTTCATTTAGGGTCAACTAAATCCCATTAAACTGCTAATCAGGCAGTCTAAACAGCTGTGATATAATCCCTGCATTGCTACAAACGAAACTACAGTCATAGAACTGTCTGAAACTATGTAAGTGCCAGTTAGTGTGCAGGATGGTTTCCACTGGAATAAAATTATGTGCCAAAGCAGGTCATTAAACACAGCACCATGATGCACACAGGAAAAGAAAATTTTACAGGCAGCATAATTCTGGCATTTTCTAACTCCTGTGGTTCTCTTAGGAATTAATCTCTAAGCATTGTTTGTTCACTTTTCCCCTAGACCTGCAAGCAGTAGTGCTATTGGAACATTTATTTCATGTGCAGAACAAAGACAATGTGTAGGTACTTCATAAAATATGTAAGAATTTGGCTATGTTTATAGGCATAAAACAAACAAACCAAAATTTAAAGCCCTGGAAATATTAAGGGGTCAATTAATTTTAATTTTTTTGAAAAGTACTTACAAAAATGAGTTAAAGTGCTAAGTGCTGCCTCTGTCAAACAAGGAACCAATTTCCAGGACCTACTGTGCTAGTTTGAGCCTAGCTGGAATGTTTTGGTGAGAAGGATTAGATCACAGGCTGTGAAAGAGAAAAAAACTATGGTGATGTCTAGTTCACTCATAGGCTTGCTGAGAGGTACAAGAACAAGAATCCAAACATAGATAAGAGAGTCTTCTGCTTCCTCTGGGGGAACTGGCTGAGCTGCATTTCTCTCTAACCTCTCTGCCATCTCTCTGATTACTCTACTTTGCTCCCTAACCCCCTGGCCAAACTTCCATTCTTCCTTGGGACTGGGGTAAGGTAGAGGGGTGGGAGAAGGTGAAAAGGCAGTTGGGAGCCCCTCCTGGGGACTCAGGTTTCTGGGAGGGCTGTTGTGTTTCTGTATTACCTTTTCCCTTGTCTATTTCTGTCTATAACTGTATATACTGTAAATATCTGCTTGTATATTGAGCTAAGCTGTAAATAAGCTTCATACAAATTCCCAGAGCTGGCTGAGTCTAGTCTGGGTGATTTCCAAAGTGGGGGGAGGGGGGCATAGGACATCTATGAATATTTGTGAAAGTTTCCATTCAGAAACTAATGTGTTACATACATGTCTCATATTATTTTTCATTATTGTTATTTCAGATTTCTGCCTCGAATATATAAGAATAAAAATGTGAGTCTTTCCCTGTCTTTATAGACATTTGGTTTTGTATTTTGTTTAGAGCCTTTACCTCTTGTTAGATTTTCTCTTTCTTGTTTCTTACATCATGTCCAGCTTCCATGCTGCTTGGATGGCACATGTTAATGGAGGTCACAGAATCACAGAATCATAGGATAGCAAGAGTTGTAAGGCACCACAGGGAATCATCTAGTCCAATCTGTCTATTAAAGCAGGTTCACCTAGATCAGGTTGCACAAGAGGATGTCCAGTCAGATTTTCAAACTTTCCAGAGAAGAAGATTCCACAACCTGTCTGGGCAGCCTGTTCCAGTGCTCCATCACACTCAAAGTTTTTCCTTATGTCGATGTGGAACTTCCTGTGTTGTAGTTTGTGCCCATTGTCCCTTGCCCTGTCCCTGGCCACCATTGAAAAGAGAATGGTCCCATCCTTTTGACACCCACTCTTTAGATATTTATAAGCATTGATAAGATCCAGCCTGGGTAGCCCTCAATCTGATGGCCATGCTCTTCTTAATTCACCCCAGGATGCCACTGGCCTTCATAGCCGCACTCCAGCCAACTCTCCATCCTGTCCAGGTCTCACTGAATATCTGCACAGCCCTCTGGTGTGTAAGCCTCTTTTCCCAGTTTTATATCATCAGCAGACTTGATGAGGGTACACTTTGTCCCTTCATCCAGGTCATTGATGAAGATGTTGAACAAGACTGGATACAATATTGACCTGGTGGAACACTGCTGGACTCAGGCCTCCAACTAGACTATACACTGCTGAGCTCTGAGCTGTCTTGTTCAGAGGGTTCTCAATCTACCTCACTGCTTGCTCATCTAACCCATACTTCCTAAGCTTACTAAGATGGCTGTGAAAGCGTGATAACTCTGGGCGGTGGAACAAACGAGGCCTGGCTTCCTATGGATGGACTTTTTGCTGTCTATGGAGCTGCTAACTCCCCTTGAAGTTTATCCTGCTGCTGAAGTGTATGGCTTTTCAATGCCTGTAATAAAATTCATACTGTGCTCTTTTCTTGTCAGGGCACTAATAAGGTCATCCAGTCTATTTTCATGACAGTAGTAGGTTGTTAATGCCTGTGAAGCTACTGTTGATCTGTCAGATTGTCTTAGACAGTTCAAAAGGTGTTACATGGAAAACATGGCTAGACAGAGGTGTATATTTACATATAAAAACCCATGAAAAGCATGGTTTAATAAGCCTGGACTGAAAAATGTAATCTAAGGCAAGTCAAAGAGTACATTTTCCAGAGGTATCAACTTCAAGCAAAAACTGAAAAATACTGGGGGGGGGAGCAGAGAGGATCAGCTGCCTACATATACGAATCAGGTGCATATACTACCTGGCACCAAGTGTCTCATCCAGTCTTTTCTTGAACACCTCCAGAGACAGTGACTCCACCACCTCCCTGGGCAGCCCATTCCAATGCCAATCACTCTCTCTGGGAAGAACTTCCTCCTAACATCCAGCCTATACTTCCCCTGGCACAGCTTGAGGCTGTGTCCCCTTGTCCTGTTGCTGGTTGTCTGGGAGAAAAGACCAACCCCNGGCCTTCTTGGCCACTTGGGCACACTGCTGGCTCATGTTCAACTGGCTGCCAACCAGTACCCCCAGATCCCTTTCTTTCTGGCTGCTCTCAGCCACTCTGTCCTCAGCTTGCAGTGCTGCATGGGGCTGTTGTGGCTAAAGTGCAGGACCTTGCACTTGGACTTGTTAAAACTCATGGCATTATTTCAGTTCTCTGTAGCAGTCTTGTCTAAGACTCAGTCCTGGGTTTAAAATCTGTTCTGATGATATTTGACCATATTACATTATTTTGCTTTGCTGATGCTTAAAGTGCAGTCTACTTCTGCTGATATCCATTCTCAACCGCTAGGACTCCTAACATTTTGTAGCAGGCACTAACAAGAATTTGAAAGTTCAAGAGTCTTTGCTTCTCCATAAAGATCACTTGAACATAAAACTATGTCCAGTCATTTAAGATCATCTTGAGCTTATATCTCTTGAATATTTCAGTTTCTTGGTCCCACACCTACCGGACTAAACAAGATAGTCACTGCTCAACTAAAGTGCAAGAAAGAGGCTTACCAGTCATAGATACAAGAAGGGGAAACGAAGCAGTATAAAAATACTGCTTGGACACTTGTGGTTGAAATTGGGAATGTATTTTAGGAAATGTAACTTGCAAGGGACAGAAAGAGGAACAGAAGCTTATTATACAGTCGCTCCAGAATGACCTTCAGCACTGGACAAGTTGGCCAGCAGAAATCGCATTAAGATTGACAGATCTCTACACCTGAGACATCCTGGGTCAGGGAATGGCTGAGGAGCAGCCTTGTTGAAAAGGACATAGAGTTTACAGTGAACAACAAGATGAATATGATCCAAAACTGAGCTCTCACCCCAAACAACACATTTGCCTACAATAGCACATGTAAGGTCAGGAGGCTGAGGGAAGCTATTGATTCCTTTTGTTCAGTGCTGGAGAGGCCACACTTAGATCCTGGGTTCAGTTTTAGGCTCTACAGTTACAGAAAAGTATCAGAGGACTGCAGAGGACTACAACATTTTTTTGCAGAGGCAGCGGCACTGGGATCAGAC